>JAJSOF020000039.1:19136250-19333750 GCA_025594305.2 Periplaneta americana | reverse complement strand
CGCAGTACCGCACGCACTGGCCGAGAGCTGAAAATAAGCGAGCGTTGGGCGTCATTTTACTCCTGTGTTTATGAAAACTTGTGATAAAGCTAGTCCAGCTATGCGCTACTAGACGAAACATCACGTGTTTGTCTCCTGGCCTTGCTTGCATCGGCTAGCTCCCGCCTCACAGTTAGCTGGTTAGTTCACGCGCGTACTATTTATTTCCTTTATTTGATATTTTCAATACTTTCTTATCAACGGTGCACCAGTAAAAAATATGTGTTTATTTATACTTTCAATGCGGAATATTACCATATATTTTTAAAATATTTTTTTGCGGCCAAAGGCCTCTTAATGAAGAAAAATATAAGTTTCTCCATTTCCATAAAAACTAAGAAAAACTGATTACATGTCAATATAAACTTTAATTTCTCACCATAAAAATAAACCATGATTTTGATCATTGGGTGAAAGGGTTTCGGAGCCACAACAGTTTAAATCTGCTAGTTTTATGAAAATACGATAAATTTAAATATTTTTAATTTAAAAACTATGAAGTTCTGATGCCTCAAACTTTGCACAAAGCATTGTATCACAGTTTTCAACGGACAGAAAAAGTTTCATTGTATTTAAAAATCGCAAGGTCAATTTTATTTATATTTCGTTCGATTTGAGATGGAATAGCACATACATACATACATACATACATACATACATACATACACATACATACATACATACATACATACAACCTAGGGACATTTAGAAGATGTACAAGACATTTTGTTCATGCAAGTGCTTACAGAAGGAAGAGCAGTTCCCCAATATCGTCGGTAACATTAAATTTCATTCACGGAGCCATCATCGTTCTACCACAATGTTAAAGTTCGCTCAATCTGCTTTAGAATAGCTTCTCCGCTTAGTACAATAGCCTATGGATTTAAATTGTGAATGGCTCTGCGATTAATGACGTCACGATACCGTTAAAGAATTGCGGACGAGTGGAGTGTGAAAACTTTCTATTGTAAAAGTTTTTAATACATGCTATAACAATTAATCATCAAACAACAAAATGATGATGATAGGATGATAATGCTAGTAATGGTAATTGTGGTGGTGATGGTAGAGATGACGACAGCGACATCGGGCCGTAGCTAGCAGTTTTATTGCAGAGATCGTGCATTATTTGTGGCTAGAGTTCTCAATGGTAGAGTAATGTTAATAGATAATATTATTTACCTGTTTCTTCTTCATTCGCAGGACATTAATGAAGAAACACACGATTTACCTCTGCTATACTCAGCCGGTAACACGTGACGTGCGCTACGTTGCAAGATTTATTTTTAAAATGTTCGCTATTATTCAATTTAAATTCATGGCTAAACGATTTAATTTTTAAAAAAGATTCAAGACACTAAGGTCCCTATTCATAGACATTCTTAGAGCGGATTAAATAGCTACTTCCGGTGGATGATCAGCGAACTAACGTTTTTCGTAGTCATAAACCAGTGTTAGCGATAATACGTGTCATAAGAGGGGTTTGGCCGGCTAAATTTTAGACCCCCGTCGGTAGGGTAGTTTAGAGGCCGATTAGCTTAGCAAAATGGCTGATTATGATGCAGTGAATGTCGAATTCGTGATGTGAGACGTAAGAGGAAGACGTACCTACCGAGATTGGACATATTTAGAAAATATGACGACGTAAATTTTAGGATTAAATGTGAAGCATAAGAACGCCATTTCATAATTTCAATTAAGAAACACGCCAAACGAATTATCTTTGCACCAAAAAACAGATGCTCCCTGGACCAAAAATACACAAATTCAATCCTCTAACACGATTGTTTTTGTTTTAATTCACAATTACAATGAATGCTTTCATTTTATAGCTTATTTCAGCGATTTTGAAAAAGATAAGCAGTGGCGTTCCTGTTATAACATTTATACTTACATTTTGGACACTTTTTCTTGTGAAGTCGAATTCCCGCACGCTTCCATGTATATTTCTTGCTTTTTTACCACAGAAGAAAAAACAAATAGTTTATTGTAGTTTAATATCGCCAATAACCTCAGAAATAAACAGAAACGATCCAGAATCGCTTGCGTCTGAGCATGACAATTGCCAGTCTGCACATGCGCAGTAGCATTTTCAGCATCGTGTAACATTTTCCAAAAGGTAATACGCCGACTAACGTAGGCACTGATTAATCGGCGTCTCTGAATCCTGTAAAAGTAACCTGGCTATAACCGGGCCTAGTTTAGAATGCTCGTAGAATGGGCTAGCGTGATGTCTGTGAATATGGCCCTAAGGGTCGATTTCTAAAACACGGACGAAATCGTGGTTCCAAACCTCGGCTTTTAAAACGCGATCGAGGTCTGAATTCTTATGCGATTTCTAAAACGAAGTCGAGACGCGGCTTGAGAAGAACCCGAGGTTCGTGGGATTTATATATGGCAACGCAGCTTAGAATCGATTTTTATTCTTGTTAACAGTCGATATTAGAAAGAAAAGAATATCGGGATTAATATTTTTATTGACTTTCTTGTGTTAAATTCTATCGTACCTGGTTTATATGTTTCGACCTATTTGGTCTTCTTCAGAACTGGTCTTGGCGCCTTTTGTTTTGTTTCCTGTGAGGGTGTGTTTGTGTAGTGTAATGTGGAGTCAAAGATTGTGTGTATTCTGAAATTGAGTTGAATAGCAAGAGGCGCCAAGACCAGCAACGACCAGTTCTGAAGAAGACCAATAATAGGTCGAAACATGTAAACCAGGTGCGACAGAATTTAACACGAGAAAGTCATATCATACATATTCCGAAGTTATACAGTGTTAAAAGTTGTGTAATCAAGATGTATTTTTATTGAATTGCAGTAAGTCATATTATTTTGTTCTCAGCAAAGATATTGTTGTGTTTACCAATTTACATAATATAATATGGTATGTATTTATTAACACTACAATTGGGTATACACCCGGTGGCAGTGATATATAATATACAATAATTACAATTACACGAAATAAAATAAAATAAACGTAAATGAAATAAAATAAAATGAACGTAAATCTATAAATAGTAGATGCAATAAACCTAGGACTATAAATAAAAAAATATTCTATAATAATGCCTACGATAAGCAAAAAGTAAACCTAACTTATAAGTACTTCTATTTCAACCAACTATTACCAATTTAAGTAATTACATATCAACTTAATTAATCACATATCTACTTAATTACATATCATCTTAATTAATTACATATCAACTAAATTACATATCTTAATTAATTACGTATCAACTTAATTAATTACATATCAACTCAATTAATTACATGACACAACTTAGATAATTACACTGCACCTACAATTACATTTTCAGTCTAATCTTCTCAACCTTTCCTTAAATGTATTGATTTTAAGAGGACCACCCTGAAAGAATGCCACAGGTAAGCTGTTCCAGTCTACTACTGTGCGGTTTAGAAAGGAAAATTTTGCCACGTCCGTTTTTTGTTTTCTACATTTAAACTTCCTGATATGATCAGCCCTTCCTAAGTATGATGGCGTTGCTAATCTAGCATTGATATCGGTCCATGCTTTGTGTCCCATTTTTTCTGTCTTAAAATATGCATTGCAGGAGCATTTAAAATACTAGCATTGTTTAATATTTAATTGGGAACGGATTTTTAGGCACCAGAATGATATTGCCAATCAATTAGCACAAATCGAGAATGTATATTGTAGTTCATTTATTCATAACTACTACCAACATTAACTGCCTGAAAGCCCGGTTCTAAGGAATTAATAACCTAAATATTAACTGTATTGAAATTTCAATTGAAACTAAAATGCAGAATGATTCTATGTTCACATATACTAGGCTAGTACTACGTGGAAAGCCCCAGTAGCATAAAACTTAAAATAAGAAGACAAAATCGTGTTTGCTTCATATTCTTATAGGCCCACATCAATTTCGAATATTAACCAAATGTCCAAGACTATTGTAAAAATTAATAATTAAGGTATATCGTCTTATAGACATAAAGGTATAATTAATATAAAATATCATATCTTACGTCCCTCAAAGCAACTAGAAGGTGCATTTCGTTGCAGATTATATTTGGCATTCTTCCTCAAATTTGCGTGGATTCCTTCGGAAATCGAAATATTCGTCTGAAATTATCGTCGTTATGCACTTATAAGGGATTATTCCTGCCTCTCAACACTCTAATCACGAGATTTAATACCATAGAGACAAATTTTCCTGTGATAATTATCCAGCTGATATACTATCTCCATCTTGTCTAGGGTAAACATTGGTAATTTCGTGACAGTGGTTATTTCGTGATACTTTTTCTTTGCTCTTTTGTGAACTAACCAATGGTGTTACGAGATCCAAATTTCCGCGAAGGGATTGCATATGTTGTCCGGTTTCCAGAAACATACAGCTACGCTTTGTGTGACTATTGTAGCTGCTTCAGTGAGCTTTTATGTTTGGAGAGAGCAAGTTTGCGTCGACTTCTCAGGCGTATAAATTTTGTGGATGTTTATAATTACATTATATGCTTATTACTAAATGTAAGCATATGATATTTGGTACAAAGATTTATTGTATTTTCATGAAATTTTAGGAAATGTTTTTGGAATTTTATATATAATTGAAGTCGCCATATAGCCTTAGATTTACTGATAGAAATCTTAGATGTGCGAGTCGAAATTTTGTGGAGCATTAAGCGTTACATTTTATACTATTTTAAAAATTGTATTACAATACGAATTTTAGAAATCTGATGATAAGATGTGATAGAAAAAAGAAAAGGAAGACGCAATGGGTTCAGTGTAGCTTCTGTTTGATTTGTTACCATGGTAAGTGCAATGATAAGTGTTAGATGGTTATTTGCAAGAATTGTGACAGAAGATGAAACATGGCTCCATCATTTTGGACCGGAGACAGAGGCAGACAATGGAGTGGTATCATGCAAATTCACCAAAGAAATAGAAATTCAAAAGTATACCTTCGGCAGGATACGTTATGGGTACTGTGTTTTTCGATTCAGAAGGACTCTTGCTTGTGGACATCATGCCATACGGAACCAACATTAATTCTGACGGGTATGTTGCAACTCTCAAGAAACTTCAAGTTCGCCTGAGTCGTGTTCGACGACATCGGGAGAAGCAGGATGTTCTGCTATTGCACGACAACGCACAGCCGTATGTCAGTCACAAGGCTTTTACCGTGCTGGTCTACAGGTCCTTGTTCCTAGGTTACGTAAGGCAGTTGAAAGGGACGGGGATTATGTGGAAAAGTGACGTTTTGTTCCTAAAGTATGTATCTACATTATGTGAAAATAGCAAATCTGTAGGATATTAATATAATTTGTAAACAAATGTTATTCATGTAATGAGTTACCCTAGTAATATATTCTATAGTAAAGTCCGTAATAAAAGTGTTCACCCTTTCAGGGCAAAGAAGATCCCTTTTCAATTTCAATTTTTACTTTAACTTCATTCTTATTATGTGTTGATATGTATTTCTATGTTTTCTTGCTATGAATATTAGACGGAATTATTATGTTTGAAGTCTTGTAACAATAAATGAGAATTTCATTTGACTAATGAATTTTTCCACAATTCTTCTACCTCTCACGAAATTATCAATGCAATATCACGAAATTACCAAGGTTATCACAAAATAACCAAACTTTTAGCTTAAGTTGTAAAAGTGGTTTTTGGCACTTGTTCAAAAACGTGTCCAATCTTTTATGTCTTCAGATTTGTGCAGGAAATTATCGAATTTTAGGTGAAAAAATTGTAATAAGGATATATTTACACATTTGCATTTTAAATTAATTTTCATGAAATTATCACGAAATTACCAATGTTTACCCTACATGAAGCCATGGTTTTAAACCTTAACTATTCAAATTATTTTTACCTATATGCTTGAACAGCAATCATCCATTTCTCTGGCGCTATTACCGCAATAGAGATCTGCAAACATTGGGAAAGACTTTTTTTTTAATGAAAAAAAATTTGTTCCGGCACCCGGAATCGAAGCCAGGACCTTCAAGCTTGACGCTCTTATCATTTGAGCTATACCGAGACCCGATCCACAGCGCCAGCCGAAATCTCCGCCTTTGTATCGTGAAAATTCGTTCCGGCACCGGGAATCAAATCCAGAACCTTGGTGCGCTGAGTGCTCTTACCATCTGAGCTATGCCGAGACCCGATCCTGGTTAACGGTGCTTCATCGAAGGAACTGTATAATAAAATCTTGTTATATTTAACTTCTTAAATTTTGGTGTGGAATTTACCATCCACTCTGTGTAACTCTATTTTGTTTCTACAGTTGCGCGTTATTATTCCGAAAACTTAATTGATTACATAAAAATGATTTGTCCCATACCCTTGCATATTATGTAATGTTAAATATTATTTTCTCTTTTCCTAACATTTCGCCCACTCGTTTCATTTAGGAAACATTTTTTCTGGGAAGTATGCACAAGAAATATAATATCTCTAAAATGTTCCTATCTGTATTATAGAGAGATTTCCTGTTTACGAAGGCAGCACGCTAGATAAAAGCTGAGAAAAATCCTAAGGGACAAAACCAAGCAATCCAAATACCAGGAATAAAATTATTCATTTCTTTGTATTGTGTATATTAATGTATTGTGTATCTAATTGTATTGTGTATTGTAATTTTATTGGGTATTGTTTATATTGTGTGTACCACTGCCACCAGGTGCTTGCCCACTTGCAAGTGTAATTAAATACATACATATCACAAATAAACACAGTTATGATTTCCTCAAAATCGACATTAGCAGTTTCCTTCTTATTTTCGTTTATATAAAATTTGTTACGTCACCAGCCTTTCGAGAATTTTCAACCCACATTCTGTAAATGCTAGTAGAGAGACTTCCTGTTTACGTAGTCAACACCCTAGATTAAAGCTTGGAAAAATCCCAAGGGACAAAACCAAGCAATCCAGATACCCATAATAAAATTACTCATTTCTTTGTCTAGAATCGAAGCCATATTCTCTGAAGTTATAGCAAATTATGAACACTTATTTGCTAAGTTTATAATAATACAGAGCAGAAACCAAAATTTAACAATTTTTATCATGAGAAAAAAAAAATGAATTTCTTACTGTTGTCAACATGTTGTCACTTATATAGGGACATCATTTTATTTTTACTCCAATTTTTATTGTACCTGAGTTTTTTAATTTAATTCACTGCCACCTCTTCTATTAGTAAACTTCCAACCTTCCTCCACACAAAACCCAGGCCGTGTATGCACTCAAAGTGAACAGTACAGAGTTAGTCAGTATAAAAATAAAAAATAGGTTGCAGGCGCCAAATTACTCTTCAAGGAACGACCATTCATATAAATTAAGGGAAAGAAGACAGAGGACGGACACTGGAAAGTTTTCTTTTCTCAATCGTACTATCAGGGACTGGAATGCTTTACCTGCAGACTTACTAAAGGCTTTACCAACAACCAAAAATGTATTTAAAAATAGGCTTAAGGACTTTACTAATAGACGGTAATTATACACAGTATTTAAAGGGTGTAAATGATATGTTGTTATTGAAGTGTTGTATCAGTGAAGAATTATGTTGTGTCAGTGAAACGTGTTCCTGTCAGTGAAGCTTTATAGTTTATAGTGGCAGTGCAAAGTATTTGAACAGTGAAATGTTTTTGAAGTGTTAGTGAAATCAGGATAGAATCAGTGAAATGTGTCGTAGTTCCATTGCAGTGAGTGAGTTGACAGCGAAATGAGTGTAATTTGAAAGGTACTTGTGCAGATATGAACATATCATACTCGTGGGTTTTAGTTCGATCTTAGTTTTAAGATACAAATTAGATTTATTTCAAATGTTATTTTAAGTGATCGTTTCATTTAATTTGGTATATTCCCTGTTGTTGTTGTTATTATTATTATTATTATTATTATTATTAATTATTGCTAGTATTAATTATTAGTATTATTATTAATTGAATTTTTAATTAATAGGTTTTTATTGTCATTATTGAGTGTAATTAGTTACCACTGCCACCGGGTATATACCCACTGCAGTGTGAATAAATACATACATACATAGTACGTTCCAGAAATACGTTCGCGTTTTCCAGTGACGAAAGAGCTTTCAATATTGAATCATATTTTCGCACAGGTACTGTCGTCCGTTTGCCTACGTCTGAAAAAATCCAGTGCAAAACAAGCACTCTCCATCATCATGATTTTCTCCATATTCCGAGTCACTAGAGTTAATGAATTTTTCCACATCGGATTCTTCATCACTAGACGAACTCAAGCAGTGCTTCTTGGACTGATTTTTTCTGTGTTTTTTGTTGTTTTTCGAACTTCTTGCGAGCTCCATCTTTTCTTTGTTTTTTCTAATCTAAACTCTTTCTCATTTGTTTCTGTTAATATATATCATGATAGCTCCATTTCCTGCCCTGGATACTTTACATGCGACTCCTCACTGGTTGAAACTTGCTGCTCTTGAGATGGTTGTTGCTGCTTCTGTAACTGTGATATAACTAGAGTCACCGTTTCTGGCACGTGAAATGAGTAATGGGAACGTTGAGAACGAATAACTTATCTTTGCCACGGTCTGTGGACGTGAAAGCTGACAACTGTGATTGGCAGATTGTTGACGTCACATCTGTTTAGGAGATGGTACCACTCTCAGCCGAATTGGTAACAGATGCCACTGACTAGACAGTGTACTCAAGGACACATCCCAGAAACGCAAAATGCGAGTGTTTTGCCTTTGACACAGTCAGTAGTCAATAGACTGACAACTGTGATTAGCAGATTGCTTACGTGACATGTTGGATGTTACAGTTCTCAGCTATACTGGCAATAAGTGCCCACTGATTGGCTTTTTACTCAAGGACAAGTGCCACAAACGCTAGCACTGGCTGTAGTGGCGATATTTACACAGGTCCAACGAAATTTTCGAAACCAGAAATCACAATTAAATTTAAGAATTTTAATAATTACACAAGATTTTTATTTGAAATATGTAGAGAATATTTCACGAATTACGCACTTACTCGTATGTTTTGATGTTTAAGTAAGGTTAATATTGTCGGACTAGCCAATTTTAATTGATTTTAGCTATTGATATTGTCATCTCAATGAATAATTAATTTTAATCATTAATAATGACAAATTAATCATTTCGATTAGTAATTTGTGTAATGAATAGTTGAGGACAATGGATAATTAATGATTGACCTAATTCGTAATTAATTATAATTAATAGTTCAATTAATCTTTCGTTGGTTCTTATGTAGTTTATGGCAGACAAACTGACACGACTGGAAGCATTAACGCCTTTCGTAAACTCTCAAAGGTGAGCATCATAATAATACAAAATAAGGGTTCTAAATAAGAGATACAGTACTATCTCTTAATAGGACCCCTAGGTATCTGTTATTAGGGAACGAAATAAATAAAAATGAAATAGCTACCTAAGGTCGTAAACTATTATCTTTGTTATTAGCAACCTACCTTATTATATGCAACATTTCCTAGCAATTTTATAAAATTAATAATAAATTTATTGTAGCTTACATTACCTGCTGTTCACTTACTCAACAAAAACCATCAAAAATTCAAAATGTGAAAAATTACTTCGCTTGCTATCAGCTTCGTTGCTTACTTTCAACGGAGGTTAGACAAAGAATACGATATCTTAGAAGCATACACATTGATTTCCCATAGTTGTCGAGAAATGGCAAATTATACCGGAGAAATTAACAATGTATCTCTTATTAGGGTACTTTGCCTTATAGTGTTAAAAGTTGTGTAATAAAGATGTACTATATAAAGGCCTATACATATATATGTTACCGTTGAAACCCGAAATCCGTCAAAACCAGTTTCAACTAGTAGGCCCTATAAACTAGTTTAAGCAAATGTAGATGTAAAGAGAGTTTTCGTAAGGTCTATAATAGTAACAGGTTAGGTTTGGTTTTTTTAGGCTTTCGTTTGGTAAAATTCCAAACAAACCAAACAGCTAAACAAACGAAACCTAAATAAACCAAACCTAACCTATCATTTATTTTAGACCTTACGAAAACTCGCTTTCCATTTATATTCGCTTAAACTAGTTTATACTAGTTGAAACTGATTTAGACGTATATATTATTTTAATGTACCGAAGTACATATGATATTTCCATGCAGATATTCTGCGTCATCATACGATGAAAGAGCAATGGAACGGAGAAAAATTCTCTCAGGCGCCGGGATTTGAACCCGGGTTTTCAGCTCTACGTGCTGATGCTTTATCCACTAAGCCACACCGGATACAACCCCGGCGTCACGTCGGATGGAATCGTCTCAGATTAAGCTCCAACTCTTGGGTTCCCTCTAGTGGCCGCCCTCTGCACTAGGTCATAGATGTCTATGAACCTAGGACCGAAGTCCACACATGTGCTGAGGTGCACTCGTTTTGAGTGACTAGTTGGCCGGGATCCGACGGAATAAGCGCCGTCTTAAATCACGAAGTGATGTCCGCATATCATATATATTATTTTAATGTACCGAAGTACATATGATATTTCCATGCGGATATTCTGCGTCATCATACGATGAAAGAGCAATGGAACGGAGAAAAATTCTTTCCGGCGCCGGGATTTGAACCCGGGTTTTCAGCTCTACGTGCTGATGCTCTATCCACTAAGCCACACCGGATACAACCCCGGCGTCGGATAGAATCGTCTCAGATTAACCTCCAACTCTTGGGTTCCCTCTAGTGGCCGCCCTCTGCACTACGTCATAGATGTCTATGAACGTAGGACCGAAGTCCACACATGTGCTGAGGTGCACTCGTTAGGAGTGACATTAAAATAATATATATGATATGCGTAAATCACTTCGTGATTTAAGACGGCACTTATTCCGTCGGATCCCGGCCAACTAGTCACTCATAACGAGTGCACCTCAGCACATGTGTGGACTTCGGTCCTACGTTCATAGACATCTATGACGTAGTGCAGAGGGCGGCCACTAGAGGGAACCCAAGAGTTGGAGCTTAATCTGAGACGATTCTATCCGACGCCGGGGTTGTATCCGGTGTGGCTTGGTGGATAAAGCATCAGTACGTAGAGCTGAAAACCCGGGTTCAAATCCCGGTGCCGGAGAGAATTTTTCTCCGTTCCATTGCTCTTTCATGGTATGATTTAGACGTGTTTCGGGTTTTAATAATAACATATAAATTTATATTTATTTTAAATACATTTTGTGTAAATAATCACAATAAAAAGTTTAAAGTCGTTGATTGAAATATATTATGTGTACATTTCAAATTAAACTATTTCTATCTAATCCATATGCAATACTTAGCCAGAGTTTAAACATTTGTTTTAATTGAAGTACAATTCTTCTTATGTAGTGTATAGCACTGGATTCATATCAATCGTACTAGTTTAATCAAGACATCTTTATTTATTACTAGCTGAAATCACCCGTCGTTGCCCGTGTTTTCCTTTCTGCTTCTATTTTTAATTAAATTGGTTGTTAGGCTGTTCGGAAATCTCGGAAATCCAACTACAGACAGCCAAAACGAATTGTCTTTACTAAGCTTTCCTCATCCGTAAAAGAAGAATCTTCCTATAGCGTTCACGTACTGGAATTAATGAACTTCTTAGCCAAATGCCTGCCAGGGTAGATCAGGCATCGAAAAGAAAACATTTCCTAATGTGCCTTACGTTCAACTGTTTTTAATATCAGTTTATTTGTTTTTGTTTCTTTATTTATGTATTTATTTATATTCTGACGTAGTTAAGGTCATTAGGCCTTCTTCCTCACCGCCAGAAATACGAATAAAATAATAGAAAATCAAACTATAAACAAAGTAAAACCAAACGAAAATACGAGTATATACAGGCTAGACTCACACAACTTAGACTGTCTAGCTTTGGCCTTCATGATGTATCAGCAATCTAATTTAAGCTATTCCCTACATCTACTTATATAACCCCAAAACGTTTCACTTTCATATCATCAATATAGCATTAATATGTTGCCCATTGTGCAACTCAAACCAAGAAATGGATTCAGAACAGCTCAAAATCTGTGCTTCAGTGGCTGGTCATGATAATATCTTTGAAAAATATTGGAGTGCAAGAGGTCAAATGACTTTATTGTCAAACGCCTGGCATTAGAAAACAACAACAACATATAGCATTAATACGAGTATGTATAATTAATGAAAAATAGTCACATCACGGCATTAACTACAATAATATTTCATTTCTAATAGTAATAATGTCATCAAACCACCTCAAGTTTTGTAGTTTTTAATATCCAATACACAGCTGTAATCAGAAAATTACACACCACAGAATCGAACCTGTAAATTATTTTTAGTAAGTTAAGTTTTTAATACCCAATTTAATTTGAGCTCTAAATATGTCAGCATTCTTGCAGATCATGGCCTTCGTGTAATATTGTTTACTGTAGTGTGTGTTTTGTTTCATTCTGAAATGCAACACGGCCGACTTGATGCTCGCTTCGCTTCTCCTGAATGCAATTAGCGAGTTCTCTAAACTGACGACAGATGGATTTTGGAAAATAGGAAAATTATGCGGGAAAATTGACATTTCACTGAAAACTACTATTTTTCCGAAAAACTTTGAGTTCCAAGCTTCATAATTAGGGGCCATTTATTAAAATCCGTTCAGCCGTTTTCCCGTAATTTCCATTACCAGTTCAAATTATATGTATAGATGTTTCATCGTATTTATTTTTTTTATCTTTTTAATTAATTTAGCGTCCATTTGTCCGATTTTAATGTAGCCTATATTCTTCTCCTGGTTATGAAGGTTAAATGTGGAAACTTTGACAAATATCGGTCAAAGCGTATAGATACATACATACATACATACATACATACATACATACATACATACATACATACATACATACATACATACATACATGCATACATACATAGCGACATTCACTTTTCTATATAAGATTTTAACACTGTACTACATTCTACTACAAAAATGTAAGTAGTACATAGGGAATATATAGGGGATATTTTTGTTTTTATAAACTGGAGTATTTTCTGAACTCGCCATTATTTCCGAGAATTACTGCATAAATTCACGTTTTGTACCTACAATCAAAAATAAATTAGTCATTGTTACTGTGTTGACGTTAACCTGAAAACTTCACTAGTAGGTCTACATTTCTGCCTTGATTAGTGGCAAACTGTCCTTTCTTTTACTCGTTTTAATATGCACGTCCTCCTGGCTTCATAAAGCTTTTGCAACGTGGCGCCGAATCGTTAAAGTGATTAAACTGGCATACGAGCGTCTAGCTCATACATCCATTTAAATTAAAACCATGATCCCTTTAAACATGAGGAAATACAATTACCTTTCAGTTTTTCAGTTATATAGTTATTTGTTCATTCATTTTCTGGCTCTAGAAGTTTGAAGCATATTTAGGGCAAGTTTCGAAATCGGCACATATATATATAAAATCTTTATTTATTGAAGTAGACCACTTCTTTTTTCATGTTCATGATATTAATATATTCACACGCAAGATGAAACGCTTCCATAACAAGATACGAATTAACAGCTCCGGCGTGTAAGCTGCCATTATTTATTTTATAGACTGTGTCAAGTAAACTCTGTCGTTATACAGTAGTTGCAGATCAAAAGTTAATTATCTGTACGTTTTTTTATATATATTTTCCTTGTATTTCTATTTCCTGTGGTCTGGAATAGAAAGCCTATTTGTCTTAACTCCGCCAGAATGAATGAATGAATAGATGTAGACAGAAAAACAGACATAGACGGACGGATAGATAGATAGATAGATAGATAGATAGATAGATAGATAGATAGATGGATGGATGGATAGATAGGTGGGTGGGTGGATGGGTGGGTGGGTGGGTGGGTGGGTGGGTGGGTGGGTGGGTGGGTGGGTGGGTGGGTGGGTGGGGGGTGGGTGGGTGGGTGGGTGGGTGGGTGGGTGGGTGGGTGGGTGGGTGGGTGGGTGGTAGGTAGGTAGGTAGGTAGGTAGGTAGATAGATAGATAGATAGATAGATAGATAGATAGATAGATAGATAGATAGATAGATAGATAGATAGATAGATAGATAGATAGATAGATAGATAGATAGATAGATAGATAGATAGATAGATAGATAGATAGATAGATAGATAGATAGATAGATAGATAGATAGATAGATAGATAGATAGATAGATAGATAGATAGATAGATAGATAGATAGATAGATAGATAGATAGATAGATAGATAGATAGATAGATAGATAGATAGATAGATAGATAGATAGATAGATAGATAGATAGATAGATAGATAGATAGATAGATAGATAGATAGATAGATAGATAGATAGATAGATAGATAGATAGATAGATAGATAGATAGATAGATAGATAGATAGATAGATAGATAGATAGATAGATAGATAGATAGATAGACAGATAGATAGATAGACAGACAGATAGATAGATAGATAGAGATGGATATAGATAGATTAGATTAGATAGATAGATATAGATAGATAATATAGATAGATAGAATGAATGAATAATTGAATAAATGAGTAAATAAATAAATAAATAATAAATAAAATAAAATAATAATAATTGAATAAATATAAATATTTAAATTAAATAAATAAATAAATTAAATAAATAAATAAATAATACATACATAAATAAATGAATACATAAATATATACATAAATAATTGAACAAATAAATAAATACAAACACACAAATATATAAGAACATATACAAGTAAATAAATAAATACAGTAAATAAATAAATAACCTCTTTTGAAAAATCTGGTTTTACAAGTAGCAAGTGTCATATGAGCCTAACAAGGGAGACAGAATTTGAGAAAACTCGTAAGATAGCGTATAACGTCTATACAGGAATTAGGATATTGGAATAAGGATTTAATAAATATAATTTTGTGTTACAATTAAATGCGTATAATGAATGGATTCAAATCCATTAATTCATTCATTCATTTAGTGTTCTCCCCAAGGCCAGGTCTTTCACTGCAAGCCCAGCTTCCTCCAGTCTTTCCTATTTCTGCCTTCCTCTTTGTTTCTCCTCATATGATCCATATATCTTAATGTCGTCTATCATCTGATATCTTCTTCTACCCCGAACTCTTCTCCATTTCACCATTACTTCCAGTGCATCCTTCAGTAGGCAGTTTCTTCTCAGCCAGTGACCCAACCAATTCCTTTTCCTCTTTCTGATGAGTTTCAGGATCATTCTTTCTTCGACCACTCTTTCCAAAACAGCTTTATTTCTTATTCTGTCTGTCCATTTCACAGGTTTCATTCTTCTCCATATCCACAATCCAAATTCTTCTATTCGCTTCTCTTCACTTCATCATAATGTTCATATTTCTTCTCCATACAATACCACACTCCAAGAAAGTATTTTTATAGTCTCTCCCTAGTTCTTTTTCCAGAGGTCCGCAGAAGATGCTCCTTTTTATATTATAAGATATGAATATCAATAAAATATCAAATTATGTTAATAATAATAATAATAATAGCATTAATAATAATAATAACAATAGTAATGTATTATAACAGAATGTCCCATTACGAGGTAAAGACAAGTTAACTGTTTCTCAACCAAAGACGACTAAAAATAGTCATTGTTATACTGTATGTAAGCAACGAAAAAGCTGTATTAACTTTGTACAGGGACATCATTTTATATTTACTAACATTTTTAATATTAACTTGCCTATACCTCTGGATCAACGCCGTTTGCTACCTTGCTACCCCCTTCCACGACTGGAGTTCGATGATACTGGCATAATACACAAACAAATCTCTTTACTAGGTATGGGAGGAAAGAAATGTAGTTCATCCATTTACGTTAACTACGAAATATTGCGCAAAGAGTTTGATAATTTTCATTAGGTTTTAGTTTAATCAAAATGCAGTACAGTATTAACAATGAGTGTTTTTACTCACGAACTGAGCTGTCTATGTGTACGTATTCATTATGCAGTGTATATTATACTGTCTACAGCACATTAGCATACAAAAAGAGAATGAAGTTAAATTGAAAAATAATCATAATATGGATATTTAAACACATCTTTTAAAATGGTGGCCGTTCATTTCGATAAAGGCTTCAGTTCTAATATGCATATTATCGCACTATAGACTATTGTACCTAATCCCAATTAGGCCTACCAATTTTGTTCTTCGTACTAGTAACTCATGTTGAAATAATTCTGTACCTACTCTATAAAAGAGTACCTTACGTACTGTAAATTCGATCTTCACTTCTGCCCGATCCGAAAACATAAAATTACTCAGACATACTATCTACTGTCCTTCCAAGTGGTTATGTCGTAGGGTCGTAAAAAGGGAGGAAATCATTTGACATTTAATTACTTAACGAGGTCCTTTTATTTAAGTTATTTTAAACAGTTGTATAATATTAGTAGACGTCCAATTCCTAACAGAAATTAATGTTCTCAGAAAAGAGCTAAGACAGCCCAGCTACTAGCTGGCGAATAAAAGCTGGTGGGGGAAATCGGAATACGACGTAGGCAAATGGACGACAGTACCTGTGCGAAAATGATTCAATATTGAAAGCTCTTTCGACAATGGAAAACGCGAACATATTTTTGGAACGTACTGTTTACTATGACCGTAAGGCTACTATGACTCTATATGGATCTGTGTGGAGGATGGATGAATTTCATTAGTAGAAGGGGTGGGAGTAAAGTACATTCAAAAACTCAGGTACAATAAAAATTGAAGTAAAAAGAAAATGATGTCCCTGTATAACTACGCATGCATTGTACACGCATCTGTTACAATAGAACTGAAGAACATTATTTTTAAATATATTAGATCCTTTCATGCATAATACAATACACCCTTCCAAGTAGGTTATAAATACTGCATATTATGGTGACTTCAGTTGTTTATAGAAATGGTTTCGGTCATTTTCTCGGTATAACGTAATTACTCGTATTTCCAAGGCAATAGAAGATTAATTTCGTTTCCACGATATCCTTTCGTTTTACGTCTAAAACTTTGCTTCTTCTGTTCCTTGAATATAACGTTGTATTTCAAAAGTTTTGTTTAATGTTTAGGAATATAAAGACGGGCAGTTGTGATCATATCAAGGGTTGTTCTTCATTATTACGTAAGCTAATGTAATATTGCCATAAGAAGTCTTCTTCAAAGGTTCCAGGACACTTAGAGTCGTATTCATAGTCGAGACTTTGGACCAAAGTTGACTTTGGAAAGTACAAATTCACCATTTTCCTATTCACAATCGACACTTTGACGAAAGTAAACTTCAATCGTGACATTACTTCGAAGTCGTCGAAAATCTAGACTTTGACTTTGACTATCGTTCATAGACATAAGGAAAATTGCTGATATTTGGGAAATTGTTGAATTTTCCGAGAATATGGAAGACGTCCAGGAGATTATTAAAGCTGTTCATGTTGCTTAGCGTATTATTATAGATTATAAATTCAAATCAAGGTACAGATTTGATAAACAGACAATATTAAATATCCTCGTCATGTTTCAACTTTCATTGACGAATAATCAAAAAGGATTTTGATGAATAATAAAAAAATTATCTGTTCCACCAATAAATAATACAATTTATTTCATCGCGATTTTACACTATAGGTAAGAACTGATGGCTTAATAATAATTTTGATTATTTAATTCTATAAAGGACTGTTAATTTATAACTCTCCGGTCGTCATAATAATGTTTTCTGCATATTGATTCCAGATAATTTAATAGTTTCTGCAGACATGCAGGGAATAACTATGCCAACTGACTGCAGGATAATATGTCTCTTTCATAGTCTGTCAGTGGTGGCATTTTATTTTCGTCTATATCTTCAGAATAAAATTATTTTACAGTGATATAATTTGAGGGCTTATTGTTTAGTTTAAATGCAATGTTTAGTTTAAATGTTTATGTTTAGTTTAAATGTAGTTCTGTTTATAAGTATGCATAAGGATGTAATTATTTGACTTATTTGAACTGTTGTATCAGTGAAGCGAGGTGAGTCAGTGAAGTTATGGTTTTACAGTGCAGTGAACAGTTCCGATCAGTGATAATTTATAGCGTCAATGAAATGTGTTCTATAGTGTCAGTGAAATGAGTTACAGAGTGTCAGTGAAATGTGTTCTAAAGTGTCAGTGAAATGCGTCATAGTGCCACTACAGGGAATGAGATGAGAGTAAAGTGAAAGACTATTGAAACTTATGTAGGACCTATAGATAATTATGTAGGTTGTATTGTAAAATTAGGTATTTTATTTTATGTTTTATTATTATTGTGTTAAATTGTATTGTGTATTATTATTGTATTGTGTGTAAAATTGTATATGTGTTGTAAAATTGTATTGTGTATTGTAAATTTTATTGTGTATTGGTTATCATTTTAATGTGTATTGTTAATATTGTATATACCACTGCCACCGGGTGCTTGCCCACTTGCAGTGTAAATAAATAAATACATACATACATACATACATACATACATACATACATACATACATACATACATACATACATACATACATACATACATACATACATACATACATACATACATACATACATACATACATACATACATACATACATACATACATACTGTAACTACAATGGATGTATTATTAACAACAAAATTCTTAATAGGCAATACAATTTCATATGAACTCCACAATCATGTTTTGTAGCTGTGAATTGTGTTATATACAAAACTATTCGAACTGAGTTACGATTTTTGTGACCAAGTAGAAGAACAAATTATTATCGATTGGTGTAAAGACCTAAAAATGTCAATTTTTGTACTTACATTAGTTTCACATTAAGCCCTCGAATAATAATTATTCTTATGTAAAGCTGCAAGAACAGTTAACAGTCGCTTAACATGTACCGATGTTCATTTGTTTCACTGATTTTATGACTTTGAATGTGGCAATCCCTACTCTATTTCAACCATCTATTAATTTAATTCGTTTAGAAGGCAGTCATTTTCATTGCCGACATTAGAACAAAACCGGCAAATCTCGACTTACCGAAGTGAAAGTCAAATTCTCAGAAGTAGTGTCTATGAATAGGAATTTTAACAAAGTTAAACTGTACTACGAAAGTCGACTTTGGGAAGTCTTCGTCCAAAGTCTCGTTTATGAATACGGCCCTTAGTAATCTATGGGAGCAGGACTTCATGATCAGGGTTAATTTCGCTTCGTATTAGATGTAATAATGACATTCAAAATTAAGTTGAAAATGAACAACAAACGTTTCATATTACATGGATGGCAGCAGAGCAAATGTGTCAGTAGACGCTACTGGACAGGTAGAGCGTAATGGCATTCGGCCAAATGTGGGCTTACTGATGCCCGCCGGCATAGATCAATAAGAAACCCGGTTTCACAAGATATAACCAACTTCACAGCAAGTGTTGTGAAGTAAGGCCAATCTTCAAGAGGGCAGGATCTTGATAAGAAGACATGTCTTTCAATGACATTGTCGCCCAATTCCGTGATTAATTTCTTCGGCTTCACCATACAATGATCGATCTTAAGACGTTCCTTCATTCACGTTTTCTGTAACTTATTCTAATGGTATTAGATATTCTGTTGCAGATAATACAGACAGCAAAATATCAAAGACAATATAACTCGGTATCTATAGAAACAAATAGAGAGACCACCAAAAAGTATGGCTGTGACCACATACAAAAATAATAATGAAATTTATAGACGTCTGGAAAGAGAAATGTTGAACGAAAATAAACACTGTTTATTGATTCAACAATTTTGAGAACACTATCTTCAAACAGAAACCAGCATTAAGGCTTAATCCATGAAGATGATTATTGGAAAATCTTTGAAATGGTTTTATATTGTATTACTTTTTTTCTATTCGTGTCTGGATATCTGGTTCCTTTTAGTGTCATTTCTGATTAAATATACAGAGAGGAAGGACACCGATGCAGGAAGACTGAAGAGGTGATTCTAGATGTTAAATGCTGTATAACAAAACTTTTCCATCGATAAAGCACCGTTAAACAGGGAAAAATAGTCTTTGCCGAATGTTTGTAGCGCCCTATTTCGGTAACTGCCAGAGAGAAATGGCTGATTCCTATTCAGGGTGTAAAGGGCATAAGTGCCATAATTTTAACTGATGATTATTCATGTCATAAGGAAGAAAAAATGTCATTACAATTTTTTTTTTCTAATTTTAATATTTAATTAATTAATAAAGTTTACAATATTAGACGTTTTGCAACGTTCAGACGGGGGGGTTTAGAAGTACACAGTACAGCTCAAGCGGGTACAGAGATATCGATACAAAACAGATGCTCTGTTCTAATGCAGAAGCGGACCATGACAATACCGTTGTTTACATAAAACGAGCAGCAAATGCTAACTTTCAATCTCATTAATAGAACATGATGGTAAATTTACATTTTATGTAACAATATTGCTCCATTTTTATTGTACGTCAAAAAATAAACAAAAATGATTTTCTGTCCAAAATCACACGAACTTTTTTTCTAATGCAAAATTTTAATCTCCCCCCCCCCTTCCGTAAAGCTGTATCATTTTTAAATAAATTTCTGGTTGTGTGATATTCGGAACGGATAGGAGACTTGTAGTTTCTAATAATCGTTGAGAGACTGCTACAAAAGTCCACAGATTAGGTAACCTTCTTCGAGGGAAACGTTGACGTTACATCCTGCTTGCCTCACTTGAATTACGACTTCCTCCATAAATTAATAACATATGATAATCGTAACTGTGAATGACATTGTAAGTTGTTTATCGAATACCCTGTACTGAACTGCAATCCGCTGGGTAGTAGAGCTATGGACAGGCAGCTTGAACTCAGCTGACTCGTACTTACGTCTATGCAGAGTACTGTCTGCTGAACGTTGCCACTTCTCTCACGCCAGAATATTCCTCCACAAACATAAGCATGGATTTTTATTTAATTTTACGATAACGTAAAATAACACATAAATATTTATTGATACTAATATTAGATATATCTACTGCTGTAATTGTTTTCGTAATTTTACTAACGATATAAGCAGTATAACGCAAATAAAATAAGAAAATGAGTATTTTTCTGAGAAAACTGTCATGTTTTGACCCTATGTTGTATGGAAATTTTTGATCCTATAGATCGTTCCCGACGACTGTGAAAAGGACGGCACTTATACCCTTACACCCTGTATAAGCAGATAGTTTAAAAGTATCTGAATAGTTAGTGCCTTGAATCTTGTTTTGCAAATTAAACCGTTTAGCCATGAACTTAAATTGAACAATTGCGAAAATCGTTAAAATAAAACTTGCAACGCAGTGTAGTGACGTGTACCTGGATTGGAGGGCATTCCCAGCATCCCTTGTAATTGCGTGTAATGTTTTCGTGGAAGTTTTTTTATTTGTTTTCCTTTTCTCATTTGGCCTACATGTAGGCATTAACTTTGATTTCCAGTTTCCACATTTAGTTTTAAATTTCGTACATCATTCAGGCAGAAAACATTTTTGCCAATTTAAACTTGTTCAGTATAAAATTACATGTAAATAGTACGGTGCTGTAATGATTTATTTTTAGGAGTGTTAATTTAATTTAAGACAAATCATGTTAGTAAAAATTATTTGAATTTATTTCTGATATGACAAGATCAGTAGTTTCGTTTAAAATTACGATCACTAGTCCACAAATGCATAAAGACCCTAAAGAAAGGGAGACGAATGCTTGGAGTTGTTCTTGTTTACGTCTGCTACGGGTCTACATGGCCTTGAACTATTCACTCTACCCTGCCACAATGCAGCCCGCGCTTGCTAGAATTATTGCAGTAGCCGTGATGTTGCCAAATGTGCCATAGAAACATAATGATTTCCTTTAAAACGTGAATGTTAGAGAAAGAACATATTTAGAGTTTTCAAATCTCTCTAAATGATGATATTATCAGTTTAATTTTGGTGTAAAGGTTACCTTCCGATCTCTATTTATTCTTCAACATCATTTTGCCACCGCGTTTAAATCCTGGTTGAGACAAGTTAATCTTGTTCAGATTCTTTCCGGGGTTTTTCCTCAACCCATGAGGAGCAAATCGTCAGTTTACAAGCAAAACGTATTAAGTTCAAAATTTTACTTTTGAGAAAAATGCGTTTAAATGTTGTTGATAAAACTAAATCTATAAATATTATATTTAGTAACTTGTTTCTCTTTATATCTATTTAATTTTCAAATTATAATGTTATACACATAGTATATTATGTCCACTTATATGCCTTTTTCTCAATAGTTATATTTTTTACAATGTGCTTTTTGCTTGTAAATCAACGAAATACTGTGTAACTTTCGGTACTGGACCCTGGACACATTTCGCTGGCACTATCATCCCCATCTCATTCAGACGCTCAACAATCATACCAGTTGATAAAGCATTGTAAAATAATTAAGAAGAAAACATCATTTCACTACTCATATAAAATTAAATTTCTGAATCTTACTTCAATAGGAACTTACGTAATTACGATCCAAATTACCAACCCAAATGCCAATAAAATTACCGACATAAACTTACAATATTTTACTCACTTTTCCATGGCAACTTTCCTTTTCGACGTTAATTCAATTTTACACACCAGGTCAAGAGATGCTCGGAGGGTTGATAATCTAATCTCGTAAAACTGTATACTGTACAAACAATATTATTCTCACAAATACCGAGAAGTTCATTGCATTACACTAAAGACATGTACAGTATGTAGTTTATGTAAAGAAAATTGCAAATTTGTGTAATAGTATTTCAGATTAAAATATTCTAAATTTGCAAGTACAAATTTTTGGTACGTTTAAACTGTGAATTGCATGAACATTTCGAAGTTATAATTTATAATCTTTTACCCTTCAAGCTTATGATCCCAAATAATACATAGAAATGAAAATTCCTATAATTTTCAAAATATTATTTTTCTCATTTCCTTGGTATATTGGCAAAGTTCCATATTCATGTAGATACTATTATCGACAGTTCCTTGCACAAATAGTATTTTTACTTTTGCCACGAACAAATTTATTGCGTTTACTGTGAAGATGATGAGTTGTTATATGCAGTTGCATTCTGAACATAAAGAAACAAAATTTAGTAATATTTTGTTAATAAATTGAATATACATTTTAACTAACTTGTGACAAGATATTTCTAAGAGCATTTAAAAACTGAAATTTTACTTATTAATCTAATTTCAAGGGCCTCTACAGATAATCTTGCTGTTTAACAATGTATTGTGTTACTATTATAAATATTGTTCCTTTCAGCGACGTGAGATTCGAACTCACGACCAGCGTCCCGACTGAAAGAGCATATCGCGCGGGCTTCAAATCTGGAAATTTGGGCCTTACAAAGTACAAAACTTGCGAGGGGAAGCTGCTGCGCGCAGCTGCTACTGAACGCAGTGAATGTGGAACGACCTTCCCGACTATTCCAGAAATCCGTCGAAGTGGAAGACTCGCGAATTTTCGAGGCTACGTCGCTGTGGTTATAAATTACGGACGCGAAGGAACGACAGCAGTTTCCAGTTTTCAGTTATTCAGTCAGTGAGTAAGCCAGAGCAAGCAAGCCAGACTTGTGTGCCGGAGTTCGACTCAGTAGTGTGCGTCCGCATCTGCGTCAGCATCCGAAGGCCTGAGTTCGAGTGCAGTGGACCGCAGTTGGAGGGACCTGAGTTCGAGTGCAGTGGACCGCAGTTGGAGGGACCTGAGTTCGAGTACAGTGAACTGTCTCTGAAGGTCTGTGGTTCGAGATACTGTGAACTCCAGTGACTGAGATAGAAGAACTGTGAACTGAGAACTGATAGTTCTGATTTGTAAATAGTGCTTTGTAAATATTAGTTAAGATTAACAGTTCATTGTTGTTCGTACTAGTCCAAGTAAATTGTCATTGTCGTCAGTGGAGTGCTATAACGAATATTGTGTTGAGTGAAAATCCAATTGTTGACGAGAGCGTTTAAGGCGAATTGTAGAAAGGAATTATTGTTGTGACGAATAAATTACATTGTTGTTACAATAAAATTCACAATATCTTTTCTTTCAAGGGTCAGGTCGGTCTGAGCCTAAATTCACATACCAGATTTTAAACTGTGAGACTGTTAAAGGAACCAGGTAGTGATTAAGGGTAAAAAATCTGATATTTTAATTTGTGGTTTTAAAAAGTACAAAACTTGCTTGTTAAAGCAATATAAATATTGTGAAAATATTTCTGCATATAAGACCTATAAATGGTATCTTCAAATTTGGCGGTGCTTGTGATTCATAATCCTTTTTATGGAGTTTTGCATAAGTGACACTTTCAAACTTAAGTGCATTTTCCTCTGAAATTACTGAATTAATTTACTTGAAATTTTTACAGAGTTTTCTGCAGCCTGTGTTCTACATAATAGATCTAAGGATTTAAATATATCACGTACACAATACGAGAAAAAAAATTTATGCATTGAAAAAAATTGCAAAAATTCTTATCGAGGAAGTAGACGTGACAACGTGAAGCTTAGAGTGAAACCTACAGAGCAACAATCGGTCGGCAAAATAATGTTTTAAAAGCACACCGCACGTTATTGTATGATACCGACATGTTAAGCATGAGGCCACGGCGATAATACTAGACTGTGGTTGTAGCTACAAAAGAATGTACATTTCGACTCTTTTCATTTAATTTTGAAAAAGGAGGTTACTGATTCATGTGTCGTGTTATCAGTGTTACCAAGTCAGCGGTTTTGTAGCTAAATCTGGTGTTTTCAGGACTATGGTCAGCTACAGAATTTTACCGTCAGCGGCTAGCTAATTATTTGGCGTTTTTTGATGATTCCGGCATAGGGAGACGATATTTTAAAGTTTTTTTTTCTGTAAAGAAGTTATAATTGTTTTCATATGTACTTTCGGACAACAATATTAGTTAATCATAAACCAGAGTTTAATATGGTATTATCACAATAATTCTTCATTGTGCAAGTACAAAATATCAACTTTTTTGTTAACTCGATTTCGTACAACCATGCCCATTTCCTGCCTCATCCATTGTTGTACAAATAAGGTATGCCAAATTCGTTAAACTCTTAGTCTAACAATTGTTTTTGTAAATTAATTGATATAATCATAAAGAGTAGATAATGAACTGAATTGTTATTTTCATTTATGGTAACTTATGTTACGATATATTATTTAATTTATCATTCCGATTGTAGTTTATGTAACACAGACATACTTAAAACTTAAAACCAGACTCATTGTTGGGAGGCACGTCTTCAGCTCAGTGTGAAATCAGATTTCGAACCAACTGGTGTGTTTGTGAATGTGGTTCTTTCCGAAGTGTCCAGTATATTCTTGATCTACTTCATTCAATTTTGAAGAAATATGCTGCGTAAAACTCCACACGTACATAATGTGTTCAAAGATTGGATGGAAGAAGTTGCCGATGATAGTTTGAAAGCTCGGCCTAAATGGTGTAAGCCAGGCCTGCACAAACAGCGCTCAACGAGCGCTCGCGCTCCTTCGGAGCGGAGAGCGGTGTTTACCGCTCGCCGAAACGGAGAGGAAGATACGTCAGAATGACATAGACTTGCTATAGGTAGAGGAGAGGGAAACGACCACTCAGTTATCTAGTGGAGTGCAGTGTGTAGACCTAGTCTCAGTAACTGTTTCACGTTGCTTACCTACTGCTACAGTACAGTATAGAGGAATCTAAAAGACGGAACATAACATTTAACATTTAACGATTTACAGCTCGAACTTATTGATCTTCAATGTGACCTAAGGGCTAAAGATCGTTTGAATAATAATACTAACATGGTTGAGTTCTACAACACTAAACATTAGCAATAATATCCACTACTACACAGGCTGCTGTGAAAATGATTGCTATGTTTGGCTCCACATTTATATTTGTGAGAAACTGTTTTCTATAATCAACTTTAATAAGGGCAGACATCGAACATCTGTAACTGATGTTTCATTACGATCAGTAGGCTACTGTTCCTTTCAGCTGCCAACAGCATAAAACCTCGTTTTCATGTACTGATAAATAAAAATATAACAAAATGATATTGTACATTTAAGTAGCTGTAGAATTTCTATTACTTCTGTAAAATAAATATTTTTTTATTAATTAATAATAGTCCAAGATAGTTTTGCAAACACCGAACGGGAATTCATTTCATGAACACTCGTAATAGTACTTCCTTTTGTATATATTTTGTACGAGATCACCCCTTCTTCCAGTCCACTGTTATACAGAGCGCAGCTAATATCTGCATTCCGCTCATGAGCTGTGAGTCGGCTCGGAGAGCGCAAACCTTGTGCAGGCCTTGTGTAAGCTGTAAGGAGTGTAAGGTGATATTGAATGCAAAATATTCAGATTTAATTGTCAATACGATTTTGCATAGAACATAGAGCCTACGAAGTGATATACACTTTCCATAATTTAGTTTATTTTTATAAAATCATCCAGTTCCTAAAACTGTATAGTTGTATTTCAAACTTGAAAGTGATGTTATAAGAAAAATGTCGATTTTTTCAACTACAGTTTAGCGGTTTTTTTAGCTTGTGCAGCGGTAAATTTAATTCTGAGTTGGCAACACTGGTTGTAGCTATAAAAGAATGTACATTTCGACTGTTTTCATTTCGTTTTGAAAAAGGAGGTTACTGTTTCATGTGTCCTGTTATTGTTTGAGAGATTCGGGATTTGCGTTTCTGCGCTGCACTTATAAAAGTGGAGTGGTGTGAATGCAGCTTTATATGTCAATATATAGAGAGAGGCTGCCTATAGAGACTTCATACATGAAACATGACGCGGCCGCAATCAATATTGTTCTCTACCGGTGTTGTGTGCCATGGAGGCATTAGCATAGTATCTTCTTCCCGTCCTACCTGCAAAGGTTACGCTATAAACCGGCGAGCATAAAACTGGCTGCAAGAAATTCCCGCTACGTGGCCTCGAGTGTCTCGGACATCAGGGGTGCAACGTAGCGAGGCTGCTGCTGCTGAATTTTTCATCGTTCTCTCGTGTTCCTTTCATTTCTGTATATTTTGTCTGTAACAATGTACTTCCAGAAAAAATGTTTTAAACGCTGAATAATCTTCGAAACAACAGAAGAAAATCATCCTGCAGACGATGCGATTCATCGCAGAGTGAAATCTCGATTATCTATCGATCATGCTTCTCACCCAATCTGTCTTTCTTGTGAACAGATACTTGAAAATTAAAAGAACCGAAAGACGAAAGATTCTTTCCTTAAACACATTCAAAACAACTATTGTTCCATTTTCACTAAGCTCCAGTGGTCTTCAATCTCCTCAATCTCATTTTAGGCTCAAAATTCATCATTCATATTGTTCTTCTCAAAATTGTGAATGTCCTATATTAACCGAATCCTCAGAAGTTAAGTATTTAGGCATTAAAATCGACCAACACTTACGATGGAATAAACATATTATATATTTATGCAATAGATTACGTAATAGTACATTATGCAACGAGCCTATAATGATAGTAAGTAAGAAGCGAGTTTGGATGTTTATGAAACGAGCGCAAGCGAGTTTCATAATTTTCATACGAGCTTCTTAATTACCATTATAGGCGAGTTTCATACGAATTTTTATGCTCGACTATATTTCTAACTTGAAATTATTCAGATGTATACATTTTATTTGTATCTGACAAGATCGGAAGTGATCTTGTTCTAGGTCGTGAATTGTGAGATGTGCGCAGGGGCGAAAGTATTGATTTTTCCGAGGAACAATAATGTCATTGACCTTTATGTAATCCCGTTAAACTTGATATAACCTTGATTATTGAATTCGGCACTGAAAAACGAGATGACAAATTGATTTTATTTGAATATTATTAACAATTAACGCTAATTATAATAGTATCAGAACATAACCTTCTGCGACAGTATTGGATTTGCAGCCTCCCTGACTTTTCGCTAATTCTCTTTCGATTGCATATCCGAGAATAATCGATACTTGCGGTTTCATAACGGTACAAAGCTGACTTGTCATTGACTGAACACCTGTACTTGAATGAGTAGGTGTACTTTAATGACATGCATTAAAGGACTGCTACCAGTGTATAATTACTACATTTCGGCATGGTCGAGCATAAAACAATTTATATCTTTGTTATACTTCCGTCATATTTACCAATTAATATTTTACGTCTCATTTATTTAGCTTTATTTCAATCCATTCTCCAGTATAGAATTTTAGGGTGGGACATGCAAGTATTTCTAATCTCACTCCACTAATACTTATTCAGAAAATAATAATTAAAATATGCCCTAATAAACCAATTGATTACTCAACCGAGCTTTTGTTCACTGCTTTTAACGTTTTGAAAATTAAACAGGTTTATTATATTGCCTTATTAATCTTCATACATAAAAATCGTAATGAATTCAAATTGTATAATCGTAAATATGGAACCAAAAGATCCGATTTTATACGACTAGAGGAACCAAAGTGTTTCACAAGCACAGCTCTTAGCCAAGGTCCCTACTTTGTTCCAAGGTTATACAATAAAATAATTGATAAATACCCAAATTTGGAAAATTTTAGTATCAGAAATTTAAAAAATAGCGTTAGGAATTTAATTTTTAAAGAATAGATATTGATTTAATATGTATATGTATTTGTATGACTTAAATTGTTAAAATTGAAACTGTATTTTTAAATTTAATTTATTCCTGTAATGTTTCTTTCTTGACCCAGTTTGTGTCAAATAATTATCTTTGTTTGTGTTTATCTTTGTGTTTAGATATCTCCCTGAGCACGAGTTTTTACGCCTTCAGGGAAGAACTAAGATTCTATTTTTGTACAAGTTATTTTACTAACAATATACAACGATATGTTCTGACTGAGTGACAAATTATTTTTAAATGGTACTGCTACTGATGTTATAATATTTGGAAATGTATCATCACCACCACATTATTATTATTATTATTATTATTATTATTATTATTATTATTATCATTATTATTATTATTATTAGTATACTCCTCAAGGTCAGGTCTTTCACTGCAAACCCAGCAATCTCCAGTCTTTCCTTTTTTCTGCATTCCTATTTGTCTCCGCAGATGATCCACATATCTTAATATCATGAATGATATTGTAAATTTTATTTCAACTCAACAATAGGATTTTATTCTTCCAACAATAATTCCTTTCTACAATTCGCCTTAAACGCTCTCGTCAACAATAGAATTTTCACTCAACACAGTATTCGTTATAGCATTCCACTGACGGCAATGACAATTTACTTGGACTATTACGAACAACAATGAACAGTTAATCTTAACTAATATTTACAAAGCACTATTTACAAATCAGAACTATCAGTTCTCAGTTCACAGTTCTTCTAGCTCAGTCACTCGAGTTCACAGTATCTCGAACCACAGACCTTCAGAGACAGTTCACTGTACTCGAACTCAGGTCCCTCCAACTGCGGTCCACTGCAATCGAACTCAGGCCTTCGGATGCTGGCACAGTTGCGGACGCACACTCGAGCCGAACTCCGGTACACAAGACTGGCTTGCTTGCTCTGGCTTTCTCACTGACTGGCTGACTAATCAACTGAAAACTGCTCGAGTTCGCTGGCGTTTCTTCTTTTATAATCACAGCGACGTAGCCTCGAAAGTTCGACGCGTCTCCAGAGATTGCACTCCAGATAAGTCCAGAGCCCTCTCCTCTCTACCAGCACCAGATGCGCGCGCACTCTCTCTCCACTCTCTCGCCGCGTAGGCCCTTTCCCCCTTTCCCCGCCGCGCGCCGTCCCTCAGTGCTCCGTGAAGCCCGCGCGGTCTGCTCTCTTGCGGGACGCTGGTCGTGAGTTCGAATCTCACGTCGCTGTCACAATATAATGTCATCTTCTGCCCCGACTTCTTCTCCCGTTCACCATTCCTTTCATCATCATCATCATCATCATCATCATCATCATCATCATCATCATCATCATCTTTGTGCCCGAAGAATGGTATTATATAACATCAGCAACTTAAAAAAGTGAAAGTGAACAAGGAAATATTATTTGAGTTAAAAGGTCACATTCAAACATCGTTTAAGAAAATAATACAGAACGGAACACAATCAGTAAACACCATAAATTTGTTTATGAAGGGAGAGGAATGTCTGTTTCTGTTGATCAGGACACAATGAATAAATCAAAATTTTGTTAAAGATGAAACAGATACCTACATAAATGCACCAAGTTGTACCATGCCCCATTGCCATTGAAGAAAAAGAAATACAATGATGTTATAACTTTGCCACGTAAGTACATTCTTCCTGTACATATTAAATTGTACAATGACTTCATTTGTGAAAGCAAGAATGGAGATTCTGATTTTGAAATTGAGGCATCTTACAACGAGATTTAAATATTGTTTTAAGGAACAATTTTCTTGATTTTTTTGGTAAATGTGATTAGTTTTCATGTTCTTAGCTTTTAAAATAATTTACATGAAAGATAAATCAAATTACTACATATAAAACATCAATTTCTTATATTATACTCATTGCTATAGTCTTTAAAACAATTGAGTGAAATAAATGGGTAATTCCAGAACATATGAAAGGTTTAGAGCCATAGTGGGCCAAAAGCCATTTATTAAAAACAGAGAAAGCAAGAGTTAAAGTTAAGTGAATACCATAGTTTAATGACGATTATATTATTTAGCTATAATGTAGGCTACATACTTTATATTACTTGCCATATGTTTCAATATATTTTGGTAACCACCACATTTTAACTCTTGTTTTCTCCGTTTCCAATATAAGGTGCTTGGCCCAAAATGGCTCTGAACCCTTCATATTTTTTCCTTTTTCTCATATTTCTGGATGACCTACAAGCCAGAAAATTGAAAGGAAAGTGCATATTCATTTATACTTTCACACTAATTTCAAATAATCTACGAAATGCAAATTTAATGTAGCGTAAAAAGTTTTCTCAGAACTGTACTTTTCGTTATTACTTAGTTCTTGCACTCTTGTCTTCAATTTTAAAACACTATATTTTACTTAACATTAATTTTAATAAGAAAGCGTTCTAATACCATTTATATCTGGGTATACTTTTCCACTACAATTTTCATTTTAAAACTTTTATTCAATCGTATTTTTCCCTCCGGTCTCCCAACTAACACTCTATATACATTTCTGGATTCGCCTCTACCTGCTACGTGCCCTGCCCATCTCAAAAGTCTTGATTTAATGTTTCTAATTATGTCAGGTGAAGAAAAAACAATGTGTGCAGTTCTGCGTTGTGTAACTTTCTCCATTCTCCTGTAACTTCATCCCTCTAAGTCCCAAATATTTTCCTAAGAACCTTATTCTCAAACACACTTAATTCCTGTTCTTCTCTCAAAGTGACAGTCCAAGTTTCACAACCATACAGAACAACTGGTAATATAATTGTTTTAGAAATTCTAACTTTCAGATTTTTTGACAGCAGACTGGATGACAAAAGCTTCTCAGCCGAATAATAACACCCATTTTCCACATTTATTCTGCGTTTAATTTTCTCCCGAATGTCATTTTATATTTCCTACTGTTGCTCTATCCCTCATCATAGAACGTCTTTATACTCATCTTCCTATACTGTAGAACAGTCGTGGCGAAAAGGCCATGGTGCGCCGAGCCACTCTGTAAGCTGCAACGTGCATAGCACCTATGGAGGGAGGCGGACAACCGAAGGGGAAGTTGTTTAGGACGTGTGACGAAGAAAGAAATGAACAAGAAAACATAGGACACATTATCACAACTTAAAATTAACTGTCTTCAGAATGTCTCTGCGACAAAGTTTCAAAATCAGGAATTATGTCACTTACTGCCAGTCGTAGTTGATCACGAAGGTATTTGTCTGTCAGTCGTGATCTAAATTTGATTTTTACTATTTTCATTGTTGAAAATAATTTTTCACAAACGTAAGTTACAGCGAACATGACTTCAACAGAGCACGCGAAAGAACGAAGCTTCGAATATTTATTTTTTTTCCAAAGATTTGAAAAGTTCAATATCTGTCAAGTCCTTACATCTAGCTTTCATTTGACATCACTATGTAAATCTGTGAGTTTAAATTGAAGAACTAACCGCATTATTCGTACATCTCCTGAAAAAGGATCGACGTACAGAGATAATAATAATAATAATAATAATAATAATAATAATAATAATAATAATAATAATAATAATAATAATACTTAACCTTTTAATGTTTCATCAGTAACATGTAGTAACTTATAATGCCGTTTAATATTATACAACCGTTTTCCTAGTAATATTTGTGAACAAATCATACATTTCATATTTTCATCACATTGTAAGCAAAAGAATGCATCCTCCCATCCTACTTGAAACTTTCGTTTTTATAGAGGTACATGGTTTCGAGAGAGATATTGCGACGATACGCCACTCGCAGGTCCGAGACAAATACAAATAGAACGGAGTTTGACTCTAGTGAGTGAGAGGGTGGGGGTTGTAGGTAGGAAGCGAGAGAAAAGCACTGCGAGCCACAATGTGCTCGTGAGTCGCATTTTCGCCGCGGCTGCTGTAGAAGTACCTCGCCTCTGGAATTCGTTGCCTAATGACATCAGGGACTGCCGAACTTTATCACAATTAAAAATTAAATTGGAAAATTTTGTGTTAGTTAATGTTTTTAGGTAATGCTACAAGTATTGATTTCTGTTTTTTTTTTCTTTTTCTTTTTAAATCTAGATTAAAATTGCAAGTTGCTTGTTTATGTTAGTTAATTAGTTAAGATACAATTAATTATGATACTTAATCAATCATTTAAAGTTTGTGTGACTGCAACCTGTGTATATTTTTCTGTGGCTTTACTTTGTTTATAGTGTTTTTTCTCTCTCTCTTTATTTCTTGTGTAGCTTTACTTTCTATGTAGTGTATTTTTTTCTCTGTTTATTTATATTATTGTATTTGTATTCCTGGTGTTGTGGAAGAGAAGGCCTGATGGCCTTAACTACACCAGAATAAATACAATAAGTAAATAAATAAATAAATAGATAAATAAATAAATAAATAAATAAATTAATTAATAAGATACTTGAATTTTTTAGCCTCTTCGAAGGATAAATCTCCAATTTTTATATTTCCATTTCGTATAATATTCTCGTCACGAGACATAATCATATACTTTGCCTTTTCGTGATTTACTCCTAAACCTATCGCTTTACTTGCTTCAAGTAAAATTTCCCTAGATAGCTAGCTATTTAATTAAGCTAAATAAATTATATAAATAAAATTCCCATTATGACCATCAATTTGTGTGTTTTCATAATAAAATATCAACCGTTCTTAATTACCCGTATTTGAAAACACAGACAAAAGGAATGCAATACCCTCTTATTTCACTCACTTATTTATTTTTGTATAGTTCGTTATAAACAAATTCATAATGGTTATAATTATGAAGAGTACTATAATTATTTAATGCCAAGCGTTAAAAGTCTTGTCCTAGTGCAAAGAAACATTCCAAATAAAAGTAGAAATTAATAACAGAAATTACTTGACTATCGCTGTTGCTTTGCATTACAGGTAATTATGCAGCGCTGGCGTGCGACCCTAATCGCAGATAATCACTTTGTCAGTCGAATTCATCCGCGCATCAATCACGTGCTGGGACGTAATCTAACTAATTGACTCGTCCGATACTTCACGTACGATCCCATACTCCTCCATTAAATATTCATTACAACGGACTTACTCATAACTTGGGCCAACGGAATCACAGACGATTGTTTGTAAAATATGCAAAAACACATCAATAGATGACTCACGTCTTCCAGAACCTGTATTATGAGCCATTATATCTCCATTATACAGAACGACTCAGGAATAATGCTCGCTAAAAAAGAAAAGGAACGAAATTCGTACGTCTGAACTCAGCCAGCATTTGGGATTAAAACATTAAAAAGTATGTTCTAATTAGCTAATATACAACTACACGATAATCCATTTGGGAAGACAAAATTAAAGAGCTGTAAAATGAGAGTACTTCGTTTCTTCTAATCTTCATATACTTTCTTCTAATAGTGTAATAGTCAATAAAATCCCACTCTTTGTGTTTTTATTTTCTCTAGATAAATCAAAACCTCTAGTGAAATTACTGTTCATAATTTTCTTAACATTTTCAGTGTCGTTTTTAAAATTTCGATTTTTCGTGTTGAACAAAGTATCAAATTTTCGTTATAACATCGCAATTAAGTAACTTGTTTACCATTACGTATTAACCTACCAGATATCGTCTAGAAAATTCGCTTGGATACAAATATCATTTTAAAAACATTACATGAAATATATAACTCTCTAATTTATATATAGGGGAGAGTCGGGTAGTATCGGACATCGGGTAATATCGGACAGTGAGTTTCTTTCATCTACCACACGATGATGTCGCATAGAGAAACGTAACCATGTCATTCAGGTATTACCATATGGTGGTAGATGAAAGAAACGCACTGTCCGATATTACCCGATGTCCGATACTACCCGACTCTCCCTCTCTCTCTCTCTCTTCTATCGTATATATATACAGGGTGTTTAAAATAAAATTTCAGGTATGTATTTCCCACATGTAGACAATCAAAATAGTTCATTACAACATGTGTCCGGAAATGCTTCATTTCCGAGTTATGGCCTTCACAACATTGAAATTCACCGGAACGTTTTTCTTTCCGCAGGTCGTTGTCATTACAGAAGATGTTCAAAATGTCCACCTCCTGCTTGAATACAGACCTCACATCGATATCTCATTGACCTGCGAACACGATCCCAAACTCCAGGAGTATTGCGTATGTCCTCAGAACATGCCACAATTCGATTCCGAAGGGATTCCAAATCAGGCACCGGAGACGAATAAACCAATGATTTTAAATGGCCCCACAAGTAGAAATCGAGAGGGTTCAGATCAGGTGAGCGTGGAGGCCAAGCAAATGGGCCACCTCTACCTATCCATCGATCTGAAACCTTCGATCCAAGTACCGGCGAGCCGTACGAGACGTGGAAATGTCTTCCGATCTGGACATTGTCACTGTGGGAACCCCTCCTGGTACAAACGACGAGCCAGCGCAGCAACCGTACATGAAGTGTATCTCTGCCAGCTCTTGATTTGAATACATGTCGCACAGTCTAACGCCTATAACCTTCGCCTCGGAATGAACTGTCAGAGTGCCCTCTTAATGTCTCCTTTGACAGCAACGACCTGCGGAAAGAAAAACGTTCCGAATTTCAATGTTGTGAAGGCCATAACTCGGAAATAAAGCATTTCCGGACACATGTTGTAATGAACTATTTTGATTGTCTACATGTTACATACCTGAAATTATGCCCCATATATTTGAAACACTCTGTGTGTGTGTGTAAATATATATATATATATAAGGAATGCTATCATACCCTTAGATTTATTAGGCTTCAGCATTTTAATGGCTTTAGTTGCATCATCTAATGTAATTTTTGGTAGGGGCAAACAGTAATATTAGAATCATAAGAAATGAAATTATATATGTGTGTGAATGTGTGTATCTAATGCCCACCCACTTCAATTTGTGATTTGGGTACCCCTATTACGGACAGATGGCAGGACTGTGACCAATTTTCCAGTTGCACATCACTAAATGGGCCACTCTATGTTGTGTACTAGTGTGAGGGTATGTATAAGTGTTCGGGTAAATGTAGTGTGGGAAATGAAAGAATGACGATGAAGACGAGGACTGGAGTAGGGAAACCTGGTGCCGGCACGAGCCTAATTCTCTCGAATAGCACCAAGGAGACCGGCAAGCAACTTCCTCGTTCCACGGACATATCACTACCAACAGTGAACATATTATGCTTCTTCTTCATATGCACTGTGGAGAGATTTAGGATTTAATCCAGGCATAATGGTGCGCAATCTAGTGATTAAATTCGCCTCCACTCCTAGTCCCGAGGTAGAAATTTTACACGAATAGAATCGAACCCAGGTCGGCTAGTCCGGAGGTAGAAACGCTACTACAGAGCTAACTCGGCGGACGCATATATATAGCTGACTGAATGGTGTTAACAGTCTGTCCAACGTTCAAACCACCATAAACTTCAATGTGAAGGAATAAAAATTGCTCAGGTACTTGTAATATTTCGTGTTCAATTGAAATAATTTTAATTTCTTTCTGTTAAAAAAGTTTGAATTGTTTAAATAAAGTTCAGTACATTTCAAATGCAGTGATTTGTTTCTTATAATGTACATTAATTAACACTGTCTTTGCGTATGAATTTTACATGCATTGTTTGTAGGATCCATAGAATTGCAGTGGCTTTCATTATAACTCTAGCGCAGTCATTTGTAATATTTCAACATACTTATCTACTATAAAGGATGGATAGAACAGAAAAATTCTCTCCGGCACTGGGAATCGAACCCCGGTTTTCAGCTCTACTTGCTGACGCTTTTATTAAGCCACACACGGATTCCAGTTCCGATGCCGGATAGATTCCCTTCAGTTAAGTTCTACCTCTCAGTTTTGCCTTTGGTGCCTACGCTCTTGTACTGTGTCACAGGATATGTGACAGTGGCACAATGTCAACGCACTATGTACAGAGGTGCACTCATTAACAGTGATTAAATGGCCGAGATTCGGCGTGATAACCGCAGTCTTTAATCACTAAGTGGTTACTTACGCATGTCATATTATTATGATCTACCGAAGTAGGCCTACATTATATGATATTTCCGTGCAGGATTTCTGCGCTATCATATGTATTTCGGTACATCATAATAATATACTTAACCAAGACGAGAAAACACATAACAAATATTACATTAGTGATATGTCAAATTAATATAAAATAATAATAATAATAATAATAATAATAATAATAACAATACAAACTGCTGAGCCATTTATACCCGAACCCACGCTTTCAGAAGTCGAAATTGCGATAGAAAATCTGAAAAAGTACAAGTCTCCAGGTATCGAACAAATACCAGCAGAATTAATACAAGAGGGTGGAAGTGCATTATATTGCGAAATTTATAAACTTGTACTTGCTATTTGGGAAAAGGAAATTGTACCAGAACAATGGAAGGAGTCCATAATTGTACCAATTTTTAAAAAGGGGGACAAAACCAACTGTGGTAACTTTCGAAGAATATCACTTTTGTTGACGTCGCACAAAATTTTGTCCAATATTCTTTGAGAAGATTAACTCCGTACGTAGATGAAATTATTGGGGATCATCAGTGCGGTTTTCGGTGTAATAGATCAACTATTGATCAGATTTTTTTGTATTCGACAGATAATGGAGAAAAATGGGAGTATAAGGGTCCAGTACATCAGTCATTCATAGATTTCAAAAAGGCATATGACTGGGTTAAGAGGGAAGTATTATATGATATTCTTATTGGATTTGGTATTCCCAAGAAACTAGTTCGATTAATTAAAATGTGTCTCAGTGAAACATACAGCAGAGTCCGTATAGGTCAGTTCTATCTGATGCTTTTCCAGTTCACTGCGGGCTAAAGCAGGAGATGCACTATCACCTTTACTGTTTAACTTCGCTCTAGAATATGCCATTAGGAAAGTTCAGGATACAAGGCAGAGTTTGGAATTGAACGGGTTACATCAGCTTCTTGTCTATGCGGATGACGTGACTATGTTAGGAGAAAATACATAAACGATTAGGAAAAAAACGGAAATTTTACTTGAAGCAAGTAAAGCGATCGGTTTGGAAGTAAATCCCGAAAAGACAAAGTATATGGTTATGTCTCGTGATCAGAATATTGTACGAAATGGAAATATAAAAATTGGAGATTTATCCTTCGGAAGGGTGGAAAAATTCAATATCTTGGAGCAACAGTAACAAATATAAATGACACTAGGGAGGAAATTAAACGCAGAATAAATATGGGAAATGCGTGTTATTATTCGGTTGAGAAGCTCTTATCATCCAGTCTGCTGTCCAAAAATCTGAAAGAATTTCTAAAATAGTTATATTACCGGTTCTTCTATATGGTTGTGAAACTTGGACTCTCACTCTGAGAGAGAGACATAGGTTAAGGGTGTTTGAAAATAAGGTGCTTAGGAAAATATTTGGGGCTAAGCGGGATGAAGTTACAGGAGAATGGAGAAAGTTACACAACACAGAACTGCCCGCATTGTATTCTTCACCTGACATAATTAGGAACTTAAAATCCAGACGTTTGAGATGGGCAGGGCATGTAGCACGTATGGGCGAATCCAGAAATGCATATGGAGTGTTATTTGGGAGACCGGAGGAAAAAGACCTTTAGGGAGGCCGAGACGTAGATGGGAGGATAATATTAAAATGGATTTGAGGGAGGTGGGTATGATGATAGAGACTGGATTAATCTTGCACAGGATAGGGACCGATGGCGGGCTTATGTGAGGGCGGCAATGAACCTTCGGGTTCCTTAAAAGCCATTTGTAAGTAAGTAAGTTATACTAATTTATTTATTTAATCTGACAGGATTAAGGTCATAAGGCTTTATCTTGCATCCTACCAGATAGCACATATATCACTCCTGGTTGTGTTAGAGAAGGCCGTATGGTCTTAATTCTGCCAGGTTATTATTATTATTATTATTATTATTATTATTAGTATCATTATTATTATAGAAATACAAAAAAAGAAATAAAAACACTGATGAAAATAATACATATTAAATTAAAGCCCTGTAGAGGATCAACAGAGTCAAAAGAACACTATAGACCTCTCATCGAGCTAAAAAAATAAAAAAGAAAGAAAACAGAAATAGGAATGATGATAGTGATAAGATAATAATGATATAATAATAATAATAATAATAATAATAATAATAATAATAATAATAATTACAATTACAAATGGCTTTTAAGGAACCCGAAGGTTCATTGCCGCCCTCACATAAGCCCGCCAGCGGTCCCTATCCTGTGCAAGATTAATCCAGTCTCTATCATCATACCCCACCTCCCTCAAATCCATTTTAATATTATCCTCCCATCTACGTCTCGGCCTCCCTAAAGGTCTTTTTCCTCCGGTCTCCCAACTAACACTCTATATGGATTTCTGGATTCGCCCATACGTGCTACATGCCCTGCCCATCTAAAACGTCTGGATTTAATGTTCCTAATTATGTCAGGTGAAGAATACAATGCGTGCAGTTCTGTGTTGTGTAACTTTCTCCATTCTCCTGTAACTTCATCCCGCTTAGCCCCAAATATTTTCCTAAGCACCTTATTCTCAAACACCCTGAACCTATGTTCCTCTCTCAGAGTGAGAGTCCAAGTTTCACAACCATACAGAAGAACCGGTAATATAACTGTTTTATAAATTCTAACTTTCAGATTTAATAATAATAATAATAATAATAATAATAATAATAATAATAATAATAAATACATTACATATTAATTGCCAATTTTACAACAGCATAGTTACAATATTTACTAATATGTCATGAGTTAAGGCGAAGTTGCGCAACCTGACAGTGTTCAAGAAGGAATTCCATGAACTAGAATGTGATTTTTTAATTTAAATTTGAATTTTGATATTGTCCGACAGTCTCTGACGTGGTCAGGGAGAGAATTCCAGAGGCGTGGAATAGATGTGCTGAAAGATGATGAGTAGAAGGATGTTCTGTGCAGAGGAATAGAGAGAAGGTACATGTTCGGGGTTCGAGGTAGTAAAAGGTAAACAAAAGGAGATGCTAGGTAAGAGGGTGTGGAGGTGTAATATGAGACAATTTGAAATTTACACTTACAGAGAACTGAGATGGAAGCCAAAAGAAGATCTGAATTAGTAGCCAAGGAAAGAAGAAATGGATAATCCCGAAAAAAAAAACTCCATATAATTCTTGGTAGACGGCTGCAGCGAGACTGAAACACTTGGTCACGTACTGGGGTTCTATAAGAAGGAAGAGCTACTGCGTAACAACAGACACCATCGTCCCCGTACAGCAATTGCCAACCTGCTAAGAAACTGAGGATGGGAAGTACATGAGGAGATTCATTGTGTGTCTGAAGATGATTCTCATAGAAGAGCCAATATAATTGCCATCAATAGAAGAATCCACAAAGCGATGGTCTTAGACCCTACGATTTGCTTTGAACGAGACACGAATCAAGCACTCCAGATAAATGATGACAAGCGAGCTAAATATGTACCTTGTCTTCCATACCTCAGTGAAAAATATGGCATTTCGCTTTACAACTGGGATGTTACAGGCTTACCATTTGGAGCGAGGGGTTGTTTACCAAAATTTACATGTAATATCCTCAAATTCTTTAAAATTCCCTTTTATGAGGTTCAGAAGATCGTAATGGAAATTCTGAAGGCCTCTCTTCAAATTCTACGCTATCATCTATATGTTAACACGTAAATTTTTGTTTTAATGTACAAATCGAATCATTATTTTACTCGTTTCATTTCTCTTTATTTTTATGTTTGTTAATACCGGATCCCAGTGGTCAACATCACTTGAGGACGGATGATTTGAAATAAATCTTAGTAGTTTATTAGTATTATTAGGTGTTATTCTGTACAGTGAATTCACTCCCTCTAACAAATGGATAACTAAGCCCGATGGAATGACTAGCGGTGAATGGAAGGAAGCTATCAAGATGACTGCCAACGTAAGCGCTGTAAGAGCCATACCCGGTAGGTCTCAGGACAAACACTGCAGGCGATGCCTCAGTGAGATAGAAACCCTTGGACATGTCCTGGGAGCCTGGCCTTACGGCAAAACATTGCGTATAAATAGAACTAAATTGGCCGATGCCCTTAGAAAACTAAAATACACCGTCTATGAAGAAGTCCACGGAACTGCCGACAATGGCAGTAACAGATGAATTGACATAATCGCCATTAGCGAATCCCTGTCTCAGGGTATGATAATCGACCCCACCATCACGTTTGAAACGTACAAAGGACAGCCCGAAGACGTACATGAGGAGAAACGAGCAATCTACGTTCCAACCATCCCGTATTATAAAGATAAATACCACCTTCACGATATCAGTGTTACGGGATTGATGTTTGGAGCAAGAGGAACGATACCCAACTTCTCTTCTCAATTCTGTAAGACCCTAGGACTGCAAAAATCTTTTCTGAATGAACTGGACATCCTCATAATTAGAGAGTCAGTCAAACTTTTACGGAACCACGTATATGGACTCTAATTCAGTGTATGGAAAAAAATGACGCACCATTATCATTTTTCTTTTTCCTTCTTAGCTTCCATTGATTCTTTACTTGAAATTTTTTTCTGTAAACTGCAATTGTTTGTTTGTGTATTTGTTTGCCTTTTTTCTTACTCTGCTATCTTTCATCATCTATTTGTTCTTGTATTGTTTTGTATGCTTTGTCTAATGGCAGCCTCTAATTTGAGGAACCTATGATAAGTAAATACATAAATATTTCCATAATTACTATATTTCCATTAGAAATAATGCAAGAAACAGAAGAGACTGTACCATCTGTTTTTACTTCATACCACACGAGCTTGCTCACCATGATAGAAGCTGTTGCAGTATAATTTATAGCGTAAACCTTCATGTCAATAATATTTCCAAAGTGCACTTATTAAATGAAGCGTAATTTGTTACGAGAGAAGAATCCATCACCCGCCATTACTGTGTTATATTATTCCGAAGTCTATGAAGTAGAGATGCCAGGGGAATTCATTATCCACAGCGTATGTACTTGCGTGTGGGCTCAGAGAGTTCAGTTAACCTGATAACGTTGAAGGGGAAAACGCATCTCAAAACGTATGTATTTTGCCTAGCACTGAAACCATTCTATTCATAGAAAACAATACGTTACACAAGCGAAGAACTTCAGAGTGGTATTGTGCTATGCTTCGTTACATTGCGCCATAAACAATATCCGTATTATATACTGTATTTAAACATTCATTATATAATTCAACTAGTATTATTTAACGACTAGTTCGATTAATTAAAATGTGTGTCAGTGAAACGTAGAGCAGAGTTCGTATAGGTCAGTTTCTGTCAGATGCGTTTCCAATTCACTGTGGGCTAAAGCAAGGAGATGCACTATCACCTTTAATTTTTAACTTTGCTCTAGAGTATGCCATTAGGAAAGTCCAAGATAACAGAGAGAGTTTGGAATTGAACGGGTTACATCAGCTGCTTGTCTATGCGGATGACGTGAATATGTTAGGAGAAAATCCACAAACGATTAGGGAAAACACGAGAATTTTACTTGCAGCAAGTAAAGAGTTAGGTTTGGAAGTAAATCCCGAAAAGACAAAGTATATGATTATGTCTCGTGACCAGAATATTGTACGAAATGGATATATAAAAACTGGAAATTTATCTTTTGAAGAAGTGGAGAAGTTCATATATCTGGCAGCAACAGTAACAAATATAAATGATACTCGGGAGGAAATTAAACACAGAATAAATATGGGAAATGCGTGTTATTATTCGGTTGAGAAATTTTTATCATCCAGTCTGCTGTCGAAAAATCTGAAAGTTAGAATTTATAGAACAGTTATATTACCGGTTGTTCTATATGGTTGTGAAACTTAAGACTCTCACTTTGAGAGAGCAACAGAGATTAAGGGTGTTTGAGAATAAGGTTCTTAGAAAAATATTTGGGGCTAAGAGGGATGAAGTTACAGGAGAATGGAGAAAGTTACACAACACAGAACTGCACGCATTGTATTCTTCACCTGACATAATTAGGAACATTAAATCCAGACGTTTAAGATGGGCAGGGCATGTAGCACGTATGGGCGAATCCAGAACTGCATATAGAGTGTTAGTTGGGAGGCCGGAGGGAAAAAGACCTTTAGGGATGCCGAGACGTAGATGGGAAGATAATATTAAAATGGATTTGAGGGAGGTGGGATATGATGATAGAGAATGGATTAATTTTGCTCAGGATAGGGACCGATGGCGGGCTTATGTGAGGGCGGCAATGAACCTCCGGGTTCCTTAAATGCCAGTAAGTAAGGAAGTAAATATTATTTAACGATCATTTTGGTCTAGGAATCTAGGTGTTGTTCCTAAATCTAAAATAACAGTAACTGCTAAGTAATTCGGACAAACATTATTGTGGGTGGAGCTGTGCAATATCTAATAATCGAAAATAATCTACATTTTATTATTATTAATTCATGATATTATAATATTGTATTATTAAATTAAACATTACCACATATAATATGCTGGTTATATATTCGTATGTTAAATTTTATTGAGACTGTTACACTTTTACTACGTCATAATACTTTTGACCAATAAAACGTTACGAAAGGACGTCTTTCAAACAATCATGGCTGCTTATCGGACAATTTTATCTCTTCCCTGTTTCATTCACGTACTGAAGGCAAGCAGTCGCGGTATCACGTCGCTCTACAAACTCTGTCTCTATAAGCAGTAAGACGTCGTTTCGTACAGAAAGAGGAGAACTTTAACATAAAATATTTAACACGTGAAAATATATAATACGTTTTCCAAAGAACTTGTTTGTTGTTCTGCCGGAAAAAATTGTAATATGGTTACTTTTGTCAACGGTTCAATTAGGAGTATATAGAAACATTAATTGCCACGCTAAATAATGAAATATTATCATTATTATTATTATTATTATTATTATTATTATTATTATTATTATTATTATTATTATTATTATTATGCGAGATTTGGACATTAAAGAAAAAAGACTTGAACAGAATCAAAGCAACGGAAATGAAATTTTCAGGAGGACAACAGGATATACTCCTTTAGACCGAAAAAGGAAAGAAGAAATTTTAGAACAATTAGAAGTAGAGTCAGTAGAAGAAAAACTCAGCAGATACAAATTCAATTGGCTAGATCATGTAAGAAGAATGGAAAATTCAAGAATCCCAAAAATTATGATGCAGTACAAACCCAGAGGACATCGTCGACCAGGAAGATCGTTAAGAAGACTGCTAGATGGGGCCGAAACAGGCCTACAGAGGCCTAATTCGTGAAGGATGATGATGATGATGATTATTATTATTATTATTATTATTATTATTATTATTATTATTATTATTGACCACTTAGTATGTGTTTCTATAATTCTTCTGTACGTGCATAAATATTGATATTTTTAGATTATTTCCCTAGAAGGATAAAATTATTAGGTTTTAACTCAATTTTAATCTTCTTGATCTTTAGAAGAGGGTAAATATTTATTAATTATTCATTTAATAATAATATTGTAGAAAATCTGATTCAATATTTTGTGCCAACGAACTGTTAAACGCCAGGAATTGACATGTCTTAAATCATAGCCAGGAAGAGAAATATGACGTAAATAAATGGAAGGAAGTCAGCTACCTAATGGGGTTTGAAATATCTTGTGCCCTAAAGCCTTCTAATATAAGAGAATTTCTCAAAAGAGTAATGATTAAATGTCTATAAGAATTGTTCAATTTTGTAAAACTATGAACTTCTCAATCAAGTATCGAGAGAAGAATTTAGAAAATTCCTGACTATATTCAAGAGGAAGGTTAGAAAAAGAAGCAAGAAAAATCGTATATTATTCACTGGCTGTTGTTGACAGCAGTGACATTACTGATACAGCAAAGCTTGAGATTTTTATCCGCGGTATTGATCAAGATGTTAGTACAGGAACCACCACCTTCGTCTCCTTACTTCATAGATAGTCTGTGGCATATAATCACTACAGTTCGAGTTTTGGTCACCACTGGTGTAGGCTAAGCGTACTAGAAGTAATAGCCCTCAGTTCTGTGTCTTAGTGATCCCCCGTAATAATAAAGTTACGATGAAAAAACATATGTTCACCCCGTTTGAAGAGATTCACGAAACTGCGTGCCATATGAACCAAAGTGAAATATTTTAATACGCCGCAATGTTGGAACAGTTCTTTATTTAGTGCCACTTTAATGCCTCAGAGACTAACTAGTCAGAGCCTGCAATGATTGGAAATATGACGCACAACAGGTTCTTGCGCACTCGTCTCTCCGATCGTTTGATTAGCCGGGGCGTAATATCTCGTCGGCAGGCCATCATAATAATTGCACGAGGCTCGTCGATTGATTTCAATACTCCTGACGTTCAATTCATTTATTATGAATGATTCGTGGTTGCAAGTACAGATCCCTCAGAGTTCGCTACAAATCTGCAGGGCTGTATCGTTGCTCACAAAGATACAAATTGTACAACACGTTATACATGGATTTGTGTCTACATAACCCTCAATCCATGCTATCGCAGAATACTTAATAATTTCATACTTCAAATCTTTAATCAGATGTCCTGTTTGTGCACACAAACCGAAGTTTTTCATTATTAGCATAAAACATTTCTACTCATTTACTAAATTATTCATCTTGATTACACAACTCTTAACACTGTATCACTTCGGAATATGTATGATAAGTACTTTATTTTGTTAAATTTTAACGTACCTTGTTAACATGTTTCGACCTATTTTCGGTCATCTTCAGAACTCCGAAGATGATCGAAAATAGGTCGAAACATGTTAACAAGGTACGTTAAAATTATTGTTGTTTTTGTTTAGTCAACTGTTCTAAGACTGGTCTGAATTTCACAAGTGGTACCAAACTGTCACCACTCATGAGGCAACTAAATCAGGAGATAATGAGTAGAGTGGACAGTTCCTTTTCCCCTCCTTTGCATACATTACCGATTAGCATATCGCCAAGTGAGATGTACTGCGTAGTGGAATGTTGTTCCTCATTCAGAAAACAGAAATACAACATAGCATACAGAACAGAAAACACACTACAAAGACATCTCAACACACAAACAACACAAACAAATAAATACAACCACACAGGCATATACAAACTCACATGCAATAGTTACGACAGTTTCTACATTGGACAGACAGGCAGATCATTCCAAACTCGTTACAAAGAGCAATAACCAGAGACCCAATACATCTACATATGCCGAACACATAACTAATGCTAACTACACATACAATAACATAAATACAGACATGGAAATTCTACACATACAACCAAAAAACCAAAAATTCAACACACTAGAACAATATGAAATATACAGACACATTAAACACACCCTAATCAAATTCTCAACACACAGATCAATTTCAGAACACACACAATATTTGACACAACTCTTCATCACACGAACGCACCCACACAACAGGCAGCGAAGTTGAGATGACGCCAAGACACAGAAGGCCCTGAGAATAGTGTGAAGTAACACCGAAACTGCTGTAAGACATACGCTTACATAATTAATACGAATAAGATCGCCATTTAATCAATTATTTATAAAAAGTAACTGACGACGAAATATCTTCGGTGAAACAATCTCTTGAGTGGCAAAAATCATGATGACAAAATATATTTCATGACCAAAAAACTAATGACGAAAAATATTTGACAATCTATAACGTTCCTGTTACGAAATGTCCTAGACCCTGTCAGTCTTATGTGCTCACCGTCTTTACTTCCAAGGAAATATATATCCCTGGTACTAATTTCTGTTAGAAGCTAAGTAAACTCAAGCCATAATACGATCGGAAGAACTGAATGAAAGGGGAAAACACATGACTCTTTCAAGAATCGAACCGACGACCTTTCGGCTTTGAAAGTTTACGACGCTACCGCGCACCCCAAAATTGACGTACAAACATTGTAAATTTTATGCATAAGATAAAAGCTCTAGCTATTTCTCTAAGACGATTTGTATACTAGATGTACAAAAATATTATAGAGTAACGTAAGGAATAAAATTGTTTCAAATTACTTAACTTGCGGCCACTCCAGCAAATATGGAACGTGCATGCTTTAATGACGCCGGGAACGTTCTGGAGTGTTGCGTTGCATTACCATAATGCATTGCAGTTTTGATACACAGCGTTATGTTATTATTTACGAAGTCGGGCTGTCTGCAGAACAGGAGTGAGACGCTTCCTTCCCGACAGCACTCTGGCTAAATTCCATTCCACAAGTGCAGATATTCTCCGAGCAACACATCCGCTCTGTTTTCTGACTTGAGCAAAGTTTGTCCTCGTCTGTTTTCCTATGTAAGCGGAAAAGCAAATATTCATCATCATCGTCATCATTGTCGTAGCAAGATCGTTATTACGAGCATCGTGATCAAGATTTTCTATCACAGTCACCTTTATCATCACTAGGGTTCGAAATATGGATGGGAGTATTCGAATAAAAAATATACGAATTATTCGATTCCTATAAGTTCTCGAGATATATCTCGAATCTTGAAGAAGTATTCGAATACTTCGAAATGCTGTGAGAAATGTAGAATGAGAACTGATAGAAACACCAGACAACATCGTTATTACGATCATTGTGATCAAGATTTTACCTTTATCGTCTCTAGGGTTCGAGCTATTGAAGAGAGTATTCGAATAAAAAAATATTAAGTATTCGATTATTTTAAGTTCTCGAGATATATTTCGAATCTTGAAGAAGTATTCGAATACTTCGAGATGCTGCGAGAAATGTAGAATGAGAACTGATAGAAACACCAGACAACATCGTTATTACGATCATCGTGATCAAGATTTTTATCACAGTCACCTTTATCATCACTAGGGTTCGAATTATGGATGGGAGTATTCGAATAAAAATATACGAATTATTTGATTCCTGTAAGTTCTCGAGATATATCTCGAATCTTGAAGAAGTATTCGAATATTTCGAGATGCCGCGAGAAATGTAGAATGAGAACAGATAGAAACATCAGACAACATCGTTATTACGATAATCGTGATCAAGATTTTTATCAGTCACCTTTATCATCACTAGGGTTCGAGCTATTGATCAGAGCATTCGAATAAAAGTATACGAATTATTCGATTCCTGTAAGTTCTCGAGATATATCTCGAATATTGAAGAAGTATTCGAATACTTCGAGATGCTGCGAGAAGTGTAGAATGAGAACAGATAGAAACATCAGACAACATCGTTATTACGATCATCGTGATCAAGATTTTTATCACAGTCACCTTTATCATCACTAGGCTTCGAGCTATTGATCGGAGTATTCGAATAAAAAATATACGAATTATTCGATTCCTGTAAGTTCTCGAGGTATATCTCGAATCTTGAAGAAGTATTCGAATATTTCGAGATGCCGCGAGAAGTGTAGAATGAGAACTGATAGAAACACCAGACAACATCGTTATTACGATCATCGTGATCAAGATTTTTATCACAGTCATCTTTATCCTCACTAGGGTTCGAAATATGGATGGGAGTATTCGAATAAAAAATATACGAATTATTCGATTCCTCTAAGTTCTCGAGATATATCTCGAATCTTGAAGAAGTATTCGATTACTTCGAGATGCCGGGAGAAATGTAGAATGAGAACAGATAGAAACACCAGACAACATCGTTATTACGATCATCGTGATCAAGATTTTTATCACAGTCACCTTTATCATCAATAGGGTTCGAAATATGGATGGGAGTATTCGAATAAAAAATATACGAATTGTTCGATTCTTGGAAGTTCTCGAGATATATCTCGAATCTTGAAGAAGTATTCGAATACTTCGAGATGCTGCGAGAAGTGTAGAATGAGAACAGATAGAAATATCAGAGGAGGACGTTCTCGAGAACACCGATTGGTCATCAATCATACACATTCGGCTAACCTCGCCTACAAACTTGAGTTGCATGCAAGAAATACTTGCTCCAGAATTCCAGGTCATCTCTTTTTGGCTCACCTCTCTCCTCTTTCTTTCTCTCATCTAATAATGGAACATCTTTATTGGAAGTTGCAGATAACTACAGCATGTGATTAAAATAATAAAAATATTTATAAAGCCCTATATCTAGCATGACTATGAGATGTAAAATTTGGACAAGAAATATGGATAGAGTCACATATGATGTTTTTCAAATAAAGTAGTCGAAGGTGAATGAGTTTTTTCACTGCAATGAACAAAAAGGTCAAGTTCGTTGTAAAGAGTTCATTTACAGCTTTGTACCGGCAGAAGTATTCACCAATCGAATTCATGAGAAAAATGTCTGTACTGAAATTTTACCGTTTGAACTACCAAGAGCTCTAGCTTATAACAGCTCGAGGCTACCAATCAATGTTAAAAAAATGGAGGACCTTAATAAGATTTCGCAGTACATACCGGATGAAGTGAAAAGATTATACACAGAATTGTACACATGGCCTACCAGCAAGAAAGATAGTAATGACAGAGGAAGCGGAGACAAAAAAAAATAATAATTCCTGATAAGAAAAATGTTTGTTGCTGTAGAAAACACTTTAATTTTTTTGTGGCTTTATATGTAGTATTTTCACAAATTATAAAGTTTGTTCATACTTACTTTCATTCACTCTAAAACTTGGAAAAAGGCAATGCTTTGCTTAGTTTCAGTTTATTTTTTGGAAAAACCTTGTAACATCCTAATTAATTTAATATTTGGAGGGACTTTATATGTATTATATAAAACACACCTAATGGTGAATAAACCTCATATTTAGCAACTAATATCACATGTTAAATACAATTTGACAATTAAAATAAAATTAATGAAACTAAACAGTTTCTATAGGTATCCCAGTAGTTTTGTTTTTGTCACTTGTGAGGTTTTAGAAATAAACTTTTCAGCTATTAATGATACAATTTCGAGGAGGTATCTGCTTCAACAATCTTGGCTGCAATATATGATATTTGAAAGAATCGGTCATCAGACATTGGCGACTAACAATTCATGGAAACATCCCGATCTTCCGAAATTGTACTCTAGATACATTATTATATGCAGACGATCAGGTTCTTTTTGCTACAAATGAAGACGAGCTGCAAAACTCAATATATATCACCTGAATATAATAGCACAAAATTTCAATTTGAGAATTTCTCCAAACAAAGAAAAATTATGACGTTCCAAGGTAAACAGCCAGTTAGGAGTAAAATTTGCATTGGAACCCATACATTAGAACAGGTAAACTCATTTAAATATTTAGGTTATAATTTGACATATTTACCTGTTCCTGATATATCTGAAAGTATTCTAATGGAGCCTTAAGAACCATCAACCAGGTTTTCACAACCACGAAAACCCAAAAACATACCAGGTTAAAAGCATATAAAGTTCTAGCAAGACCTGTCCTCATGTATGGTAGCGAGGCCTGGACTGTCCGAAACTCAGATGTTCAACGCTAACAACTACGGAAATGAGATTTCTAAGGAGGACTGCCGGCTACAGCTTGCTTGACCACAAAAGGAATGAACTAATTACAAAAGAATTGCAAATTACACCTATTTATGAACATTTCAACCACTATAGACAAAAATGGCTTAACCTTGTCAATAGGATGGACCGTTCCAGACTCCCAAGACAAATTCTCCGCTATATACCACATGGAAGACGATCTTTGGGACGCCCCCTGAAAAGATGGACGGAGACCGTAACAGGCCACAAGGATTAATACCTGCAAGGATGATGATGATGATGATGATGATGATGGAAGAATCCGATATAAATATTAAGTTGAGAGATATATTTTAAACGAAATTATCTGCCCTCAATGAGGGTGACCATAAAGATCCAGAATAAAAGCACTACAGAATAATTTAGACAGACAGAAATTGTTTAGTAAAAAATCCAGAGAAATGCAAACCCAATAAAATCATCAATGGCCAAAATATAAAAGGTAATGTAATATTTGGATTGAATCCTTAAGAATATTCAACAAAATTTTTTGAATCTAAAAAGAAATTGGAAACCTAGTGCTTTTAAAATATCACATGTGAATTTAGGAAGTGTGCCAAGTGCACCAAACAAAAGACCAGAAACACTCCACTGACTAGCGGGGATGTTATATTTCTCACTTAGGTAAGGGATGCAGGACTCATAAATGGACTTCTTCTCCTCATCAACGTGTTGTGCCTGCAGGGCATCCCTCTCGAACCGGATTGTAGGATGAAGAACTAATCCCTTAGATTGAGTCCTGTAGATGGCTACAATATCTGCTCTTCTGTTCGAATCTAAGGATGAAACGCAGTGGATCTCCTCGTATACCTCCCATCCGCGACGCTTGAGGACATCAGCAATACCGGTCCTGGCCTTATGGTGTCGATTGTTGCGCAGCAGCTCCGTTTTTCGACAGAACCCCAACACGTGACCAAGAGTTTCCGTCTCGTTGCAGCCAGGATGGCGACAACGGGTTGTGTTGAAACTTCTGCCGGGCACAGATCTAACTGCAGATAGATTGCTGGACATTTTAATTTAACTTCAAGGATTGGTAACTAAAGAGTCATGAACATTAATCGACTATCTTATATTTCATTTTGTACATGCAGTAGAAAGTCTGTAGCTTTTCTTCATTACATTTTTTACAAAGGAATCGTACCATGTACGACAGAATGTAGAAAAATAAAATACTTATGCATACGTTCATGATATATTTTATTTGTCTTCTTATACCTCCCCAAGAAAGAGGATTATTAAAGCACTGGTGTTCTTTGCCCTCTTCCTTACTTCATGTAAATAAGGAATTCATTTTATAAATCTGTCTGTGAACGTGCGATAAGGAGAAAGCGCTAGGAAGGTTCAAAACTACAAATATGCTCACTCTTCTTGCAGTACAATATGTTGCTCCTCTCAGCCTTGTAACATGCAGGGTTTCAATTTGCATTTTACGATACTTCGTAATACTTCCAGGTTATATAATAATCGTTCCTTTATATGTATAACTTCATTCTGTACCCGAGCCAATTTGACTTCCCCATATGGAACTGCAGGAGAAAAAGCTAGCAAAGATCTACCTACACGGGCAAGTCGAGAGATGGAATCACAATACGGAAATGAAAGTCATACTTAGTCATGATATGAGAGGAGTAGATTTTAACAAAACCAGATTGTAGGATTAGATAGTTAGAAATTTAAAAATTCATTTTAAGAAAACGACTCTGAACTGTTCAATGAGCATCATTATATTCTGAAATGTCTATTCGGAATGATATGAATTACACACTAGTATGAATGAAGTTATACTTACTTACTGGCTTTTAAGGAACCCGGAGGTTCATTGCCGCCCTCACATAAGCCCGCCATTGGTCCCTATCCTGAGCAAGATTAATCCATTCTCTATCATCATATCCCACCTCCCTCAAATCCATTTTAATATTATCTTCCCATCTACGTCTCGGCCTCCCTAAAGGTCTTTTTCCTTCAGGCCTCCCAACTAAAACTCTATATGCATTTCTGGATTCGCCCATACATGCTACATGCCCTGCCCATCTCAAACGTCTGGATTTAATGTTCCTAATTATGTCAGGTGAAGAATACAATGCGTGCAGTTCTGTGTTGTGTAACTTTCTCCATTCTCCTGTAACTTCATCCCTCTTAGCCCCAAATATTTTCCGAAGCACCTTATTCTCAAACACCCTTAACCTATGTTCCTGTCTCAAAGTGAGAGTCCACGTTTTACAACCATAAAAAAACAATCGGTAATATAACTGTTTTTATAAATTCTAACTTTCAGATTTTTTGACAGCAGACTGGATGATAAAAGCTTCTCAACCGAATAATAACAGGCATTTCCCATATTTATTCTGCGTTTAATTTCCTCCCGAGTATCATTTATATTTGTTACTTTTGCTCCAAGATATTTGAACTTCTCCACCTCTTCAAAAGATAAATTTCCAAGTTTTATATTTCCGTTTCGTACAATATTCCCGTCACGAGTCATAATCATATACTTTGTCCTTTCGGGATGAAGTTATACAGGGACATCATTTTAATTTTACTTCAATTTTTATTGTACCTGAGTTTTTAATGTAGCCTACTTCACCCCCTCTACTAGTAAACTTCCAGTCGTACTTTACACACAATGAAGGCCGCGTATCCAGTCAAAGTCGCCTTACGGTCATAGTGAACAGTAGTGACTTAATGAATATAGTACGTTACAGAATTGTGTTCTCGTTTTCCAGTGACGAAAGAGCTTTCAATATTGAATCATATTTTCGCACAGGTACTGTCGTCCGTTTGGATACGTCGCATCCGGGTTTCCCCCACCCGCTTCTGCTTGCCCTTCTCTAAAGGCTAGTGGCTGGGCTGTCTTAGCGTTTTTCTGAAAACATTAATTTGTGTTAGGAATTGGACATCTACGTAATATTATACAGGGACATCATTTTATTTTTACTAACATTTTTAATATTAACCTGTCTATACCTTTAGAGAAACGGAAACACCGCTTGCTCCCCCCTCCAAGACTGGAGTTCGATGATACTGGCGTAAAACACAAATCACTCTACTAGGTATAGGATGGAAGAAAAGTAGTTCATCCATTTACGTAAACTAGGAAATAACGCGTTTTTGAGTTTGATAATTTTCATTAGGTTTTTCTTTAATCAAAGTACAGTATTGTATTAAGAATAAGTGTTTTTACTCACGAAGTGAGTTATCCATGCGAACGTATTCATTATGCAGTGCATATTATACTGTCTACAGCACATTAGCGTACAATATAGAGAAATAAGTTAATTTGAAAAATAATCATAATATGAATATTTAAACACAATTTTGAAAATGGTGGCCGTTCATTTCGATACAGGCTTCAGTTCTTTTGTGCATATTATCGCACTATAGACTATTGCATCTAATTCCAATTGCCAGTTTTGTCCTTCGTACTAGTAACTCATGTTGAAATAATTCTGTACCTACTCTACGTACTGTGAATTCAATCTTCACTTCTGCCCGACCCGAAAATATAAAATTACTCAGACATGCTATCCACTGTACGTCCAAGTGGTTATGCCGCAGGATTGTAGAAAGGGAGGAAATCACGTGACAATTAATTATTTAACGAGGCCCTTTTATTTACGTTAAATTAAACAGCTGTATAATATTACGTAAACGTCCAATTCCTAAGAGAAATTAATGTTTTCAGAAAAGAGCTAAGACAGCCCAGCTTTTACAGAGGGGCGAGCAGAAGCAGGTGGGGGAAATCGGGATGCGACGTAGGCAAACGGACAGTACCTATGCGAAAATATGATTCAATATTGAAAGCTCTTTCGTCACTGGAAAACGCGAACATATTTCTGGAATGTACTATACCCAGTAACTCAGTACTGCTTACTATCTGCGGTCTTGGTTCTGTGTGAAGTTGGAACTTCCTTAGTAGAAGGGGTGGGAGTGAGGTACATTCAAAAACTCAGGTACAATAAAAATTGAAGTAAAAATAAAATGATGTCCCTGTACAACTGTTTAAAATATCTTAAATGAAAGGGCCTCGTTAAGTAATTAATTGTCGCGGAATTTCTCCGTTTCTAAGTCCAAAACCACTTGAACGGACAGTGGACAGCATGTTTGAGTAATTTTATCTTTTCTAATAGGAAAGAAGTGATGATTGAATTTACAGTACGTAAGGTACTCTTTTATAGAGTAGGTACAGAATTATTTCAAAATGAATTACTAGTACGAAGGACGAATCTTAGTCTATTTCCTTAGCTCTATATTTATTCATTTATTTATTTATTTATTTACCTATTTACTTACTTATTACTGAATTTTATAGTTGGATATATTCTGAGATATAAAATTAATTTGTATCAGATTTACTTTCTCTTTAATGAATTCAGAACTTAAATACCTATTCACGTATGATCTAATTTTTACTGTCAATAATATTATTGGATTTTCATGCTATATCTAACCATTACGCCTGCCGAATGCAAGGGACTTCCTCCGTGTGTTATTTAACTAGGCATTGACTTTCTCCTAGATCGACGGAGCAATATTACACTACGGTACGCTATGGTAATTGCGATAACGTACGTGTTCCCTTTAAGGACGAAGCATATGGCAACAGGCCATTTTCTCCGATACTCTTCATCATTCACCGTTTCAATTTCTCGTCATTGGAATGCCCTACCTTATAACTTAAGGGGCTATTAGACATTTACTAATTCCAAACCCCGTTGTCAGCTTGACTCCTTAAACTGTGAGCTTTCCTAAAATATAATTTGTTTCTGATTTCTGATTTGTATTTTTATTTTTATTTATTTAACTAGCTAGCTATTGAGTACAAATTACATTTATAAAACAAAAATGTTTCTAGCCACTACCGTAAGAGCCAGGCTCGTGTACGGTGTGGTCTTAGCCAATAATATAACATATAATTTACAAGGACAGTTTACTAAATACAGTAAGCAACTTAATTCAAACCAATAAATACAACACAAGAGCAAGAATAATGAAGAAAGAGGAAAAGAGAGAAAAATACACATTTAATACATCACATATTCATTTTTATATGAGGTCTCGCCCGGCATAGCTCAGTTGGAAAGAGCGCTCAGCGCGTAGAGCTGAGAGGTCCTGGGTTCGATTCCTGGTGCCGGTACGAATTTTTCTCGTATTAAATAGTAATAATACTTACATATTCGCTACTTTATAGTAGCCGTGTAATATTTAATGAGGTGGGCGAGACCTCATACAAAAATGAATATGTGATGTATTAACTATTAGCAGTTGTCACAAACTGATGTTGAATACGGCCACAAAGTCATTTAAATATGCGCTCCTGCATGTATGACTTGTGTCGTCTCAAATGCAGGTAGTAAGGCCGTAAAAGCATTATGAGAGGGGTTCGGCCGGCGCCGTGGATCGTGTCCCGGCATAGCTCAGTTGGAAAGAGCGCTCAGCGCGCAGAGGTGAGAGGTCCTGGGTTCGATTCCCGGTGCAGGTACGAATTTTCCTCGTATTAAATAGTAATATTACACATTTAATGTAAATTGACAATGCGGCAGAAGCCAGTGATATTCAATAAAAACATGAATAAAGTCGACAGAAATAAAAAATTTAAAAAATACATTTGCTAATGTTACATATCATGGATAATTACACAAATTTCTTTTTTAAGAACTTCAATTTTAAAATATTTCAAATTTGGAAAATTGTTTGTAATTTTATTATAAAGTTTTGGGCCGAAACTAGCCCCATGTTTAAGAGCTACACTTGTATGACATTTAGGCTCAATAAATGGGAAAGTAGACTTTTGTCTTCGAGTACGATATTCATGTCGATTGGATTCATGTTTTATTTTATTTCTGTGGTAGTAAGTTAGTAAACTATATTTATAAATTTCTTCAATAGGCAATACATTAAAATCTGTGTAAATTAAATTTTTTTGGGTAATCCATATTTTGGGTCAGACAAATTTTTATTAATTTTGTGTGTAATAAAATTAATGGATTAAGTACAGATGATGCTACTCCACCCCAATTTATTATACCATATTGTATTAACGACTGTACCAAAGCTAAAAATATTATTCTCAATACCTCCTTAGTGATAAAATTTCGAAGTATTATGAATTTATAAATTGTCTTTCTTATACATGTACACATGAAATCAATTTATTTATCCCAACGTAAATGCTGGTCTGTAATATTTCCTAAATATTTAACTTGTGTGGAAGATGTTATATCTGGGCAAATGCAATAATTATTTGTTAATTCATTACATGAAATATTATGTATTACTAAGTGATAATTATTCATACGTGGAGGTAAATCTTTCGTTGTTAAAGAAAATGGAATATATATATATATATATATATATATATATATATATATATATATATATATATATATATATTTGCTTAATTATTTTAATAATTACTTTGATTCACATTGCTGTAATTGTTTCATTCTTAGAATTACAAGTAACTAAAATTGTTATTATTATTATTATTAGTAATATTTTTTTCCTGTATTTCTGCCATTTTTATATTTTCTACTGTTCTTATACTGGTTGAGTGAAAGAGAAGGCCTTATGGCCTTAACTCTGCCAGTAGAAATAAATCTAGTAAATAAATCAAATAAATAAGAATATAATTATTGCTACAATGTTTCTGTCAATGACATAAGAGATACACTTATATAGACTACCCTACGTTAATGGCTTCAAGAAAAAAACTGTATGAGCCGGTATAATTTTATTAAACATTCTGGACCCTATGTTATGTAACAGTGATTAACAAATATATACAGCGTTTCAGGAGATTTCTTTGCTGTCTCGCGCACTTATGTCAAAGAGATAGTTTAAGTAAAATTATAACAGGATTATTATTATTGGTAATATAATAAAATACGGTATTACGAAACACATAAAAATGTATAATGAGAAATTGTGTTGAATTCATATACTCGTATGACATTCATTTTAAGGATTATTGCTACAGTGTTTATATAATTGAGATATGTGTATAAATTTATGTAGAATTTTTAATTGTCTGAAGAAAAACCCTCTATGTGTCGGTATAATACTTCTATAATTATTGCTACACTGTTTTTGTCATTGAGACAGAAATCTGAATTCATACAGACATCTTAAGGCCAATGTTTCCAGGAAAAAAATTCTGTATGTGCCGGTAGGCTATAATTGTTTTACTCATTTCGTATATCGATTATGTTGGGGTAAAGTGGGTTAAGTCATTTTTTGTGCAAAACGTGTTTTGTTTCTCAGGGTTTAATTCTAAAGTGGGTGTGTAAGAAACAAAAGAATACCAGCATTTGATGTGTTTACTTGTATAGAAGATTATTTGCAATAAAGATCAAATGTTTAATTTTCATTTAACTCAAAATTCATTTTTATGACTTATCTGCCTTTACCCAAACACCATCGATATTTTATATTACAATGATTAACGAATATACAGGTTGTTTCCGAGGTGGTGTTACAAACTTCCAGGAATGATGGCGAAGGGCACATGTATCGATTTGAGATGAGGAACCATGGTCCGGAAATGACTGAGTCGAAAGTTATAAGCAAAAATAGTTGTGTGGAAATGGAATTGTAATTTAGCACCACGTGCCCTCCTTCCCTTAACCTTTGGAACAGTCGTGGAACGATGGTATGGGCCGGATGTCTCCTACGCGGGTACATGTGTGATACAATCTGTGAGCTAGTCTACTGTTCCCATTGGCTCATCCGTATTCGAAAATCAGATCTGCTTATTCCACTCTCGTGTACTCCTCCATTTCACTAGGACTGATCGACTGGACACTGCAAATTGTACACATACACTGCTGTCTACAGACGTGCATATCAGGACCGGCCATGTCCGTTACACATTACGCTATCTGCATTGCTTTAGTGTAGTTTCTTGTCCCCATCCCTCAGACAGCGCACTGAATGGAATACTGTAAGTAGACAACGTAAACAACATCAGATGAATACAGTATTTGTGAGACTTAGAGATAAATATACATAAATAAGGTGTACAGAGGAATAAAATTATTTCATTTCCACAGAACTATTTTTGCGTGTAACTTTCGACTCGATCATTTCCGGACCAGGGTTCCTTATCTCAAATTGATACATGTGCCCTTCGCCATCATCCGTGAAAATTTGTAACACCACCTCGGAAACAGCCTGTATACTGAGTTTGAGGGGATTTCTTTGCTGTTTCGAGCACTAATTTCTTTAGCAAAGAAATAACACACCATTTTACATTTCATTGCTCTAAGACACTTGATGTCTTAAGAAGCTTTAATTATCCAGTAAAAGGTTAGGATTTCCTCTCCTTTCACTGTTTACTTACAGACCTGTAGGCGTCGAAATCAATGCACCTTTCAAGTGACGAGAATTCAATTCAACAAATAAGGCATGCTTATAGTTTGAAACATGAGTAGGGTGTACTCCCATTTGTTGTAGAGGTCAGGTGTTCAGAGCCCGAGTGTCTAGGTAAAATCAAGGTTTTTATGCCGCTCAGAATTATGAGATCAATTCCGAAATGTCATATTTCATACTCGTCTGACAAGGGCATTGGTATTTCAGGCTAGTCCTGTCATTGCAGGACACTGTCTTCGTTAAACTCATGATGTATATTTCCACAAAACATGCAGTTAACACAAGTGCAGTGGCGTAGACGGCTACGAAACAAAAGTTACAAAAAATAATTTGTCTTGTATTAGTTAGATCTAGAATTTAACCATAATTTTGTTCCTTACCCTTAGCCTTTAAGTTGACGTATCTTTGTTCTTTATATCCCACTTGTAAAACGCGAAATAGGTGACCTATCAGCATTGTAGTGAATTTTCCCCTGTCCTAAAACTTTAATGACGTTACATTGACAATGAATACACGTCTAAGTCCCAAGTAAATGTAAATTGTGACTTCCAAGCAATGTTAAATTCATGCATATAATGTAAGCTGACTGAATTTTAAATTAAGTTCCTTAGAACTTGAATGAGTCCCAAAAATAGTTTAGACTCAATAGCATAACTTTAGTTACACAGAGAAATGCTGGTTGTCCTGAAAAGAAGAACTGAATTTAATTAACCCTTCTGCTACCGAGGTTTACAATTTACTAATACCAAAGAGCAGAATACAATTACCCCTATCAAAATCATATACCAATGTTTGTTAAGCATTTGGAACATTTAACAATTGAATGGCTGCCTAGAATAACGTTATAAGTCCGTTTTTGGCCAAACCGAGTTTTCGGCTGAAAAATGTTGTATCGCACATCTTGCATCATGTGCTGTCATCGTCTTGCTGATATTTACACTATTTCGAGAGCTGTAGTATTTTGATTGTGTTGCTGAGGTGAATAACGTTGTAACGCAAATAAAATGGCGGACAATCATATTTGTAGCGTGACACATGGTCTCATAGAAAACGTAAATACAAAAAGAAAACGTAAGATTAATATCATGTAATGGAAGGACAATACGTAAGACACTAAAGGATCAGAGGAAAGAATATCCTTTGAAGAAAAATGACATTAAACGACCTGAACTGGTGAGTAGAATAATGTTGTAAGTAAATGTAGAGTGCTAAAGGAGAATAGTTAAAGGTAATAAGGTCATGGTTATTCTGAATTCTACCATCTATGCTAATAATAAATCTGTAGCCGAAATTTTTCTGGTAATTTTCGATTTTCCAAAAATAATTGGTCCTAACATATATAATTAACCACCCTGAAACCGAAAATCGCTTTTTTGAAATTTTTGTTTGTATGTCTGTCTGTCTGTCTGTCTGTTTGTTACCTTTTCACGCGATAATGACTGAACGGATTTCGATGAAAACTGGAATATAAATTAAGTTCGTTGTAACTTAGATTATAGGCTATATGGCATTCAAAATACATTATTTAAAAGGGGGGTTATAAGGGGGCCTGAATTAAATAAATCGAAATATCTCGCTTATTATTGATTTTTGTGAAAAATATTACATAACAAATATTTATTTACAAATCATTTCCGATAAGTTTTATTCCTTAAAAAATGTTGATAGGACTGATATTTAATGAGATAAATGAGTTTTAAAATTAAAATAACTGCCATGTAAGGCCGTGTAATGAATTAAAAAACAAATGACTTCGTCTATAAGGGGCCTTGGACAGCAACAATCGAAAGCTATGTAAGATAGACTACAGATAATGTTTCTGCGTTTCTATGAAGTAATATCTGAAGCTAAATTAACCGATTTGTATAATTAATTATTAATTCACCATTGGAAAGTGTAGTTTCTATAGATGGACATAATGCTATAATGTTATCACAGTAACTTCTGAGTGAATCGAGGACAGGTAAGATTAAAATAGATTATTATGCACCGAAAACTTGATAGGCTATTCTGTATATTCGTTTCCTGTATTTCCTAAACTAATTTTTATGACCAAATGAGTGGTCTCTGGATCAAAATGATCGCATTTTAATTTTTTAATTAAATTTAAATTAAGTAACATAATAAACGATTTATCCTTCTATCAAACACGAATGTTCCCTGGATCAAATGTCCTACTTTAATTATGTAATTACTTTATATTTATTTCTAACGGGTGCAGCGGAGCGCACGGGTACGGCCAGTTGCCTAATAAGAGAATAAAGAAAAAAAAAAAAGGATTCTTGTCTGTGTAATATTGATATTGTATGCCTAAACATATCATCAAAGTTGTGTAATTTGTTTTAAGTTCTTATGATATAACTTTGTCTATTATTATTATTATTATTATTATTATTATTATTATTATTATTATTATTATTTAATGTACTCAAATGTAACAACCATAAAGAATCTACCAGGAAATATGGCCAGTATTTAAGTTTATTTGATTTATAACGTTGTTCTTCTGGATTGACATACAACGTTTTTCTACTGTAAATGTTCAAAAAGTTTTGTTATTTGGAAGATGAAGACAATACATATATATAAATGGTGTGAATACTTACTGAAGTATTAATACAAACCTCACACAGTCATAATTTGTAATATTTAACAACGTTAGTATGGAATAAACATATTTTTAATTTTCTGACAAAATGTAAGAACTGACTTACAACGTTATTCTAGACAGCTATTCAATTTATGTATTATTGACTGTAGACCTCTAGAAAATGTAAAAATGTAAGATAATCGTCCTATTTTAAAAAATACAGTGCGCGTCAAAGTTCCGTTCCATATTGTTGAAAACGTACACCTAAATCAAAGAACTTTATGTTACTGGTGACACTGTAAAATAACACACACTTGTATGCAATACATTTAAACTTGCCTCCCATGTATTTGAAGATAAACTCCTCACCGCTATATAGTTTTGACATGGTGGGACAAAGAGCTACAAGCTGTGAATGTCATAGTACTATAACATAAAATGAAAATCATTTTAGTTATTTGTTGATATTTAAATATTGGAATACAATTTATACAACCATGAACAGTTCTAAAGATTAATAAATAAAAATACAAATCCAATAAAACAAATTTGTTTTGTTGAAATTAAAATATTAGAACACCACCTATAGCTACCACAATGGACATCTTGGAAAAAGGCTTCACTAATAATTATTTCTAACAAAATCTCTTTTAGTATAACCATACCGCAACACACAAAAATAAAAAAATGAAAATTATGGAAACCAAAGTTGATGATAATATAAATAACAATATAAATAATGATAAAAATGACACAATAGAAAGTAATTTTGAAGCAGACAGACTCAGAAACGAAAAAAAAAATTAATTAACTTTTCTTTAACTTGGTTATTTAACGACTCTGTATCAACTACTAGATTATTTAGCGTCGATGGAATTAGTGATAGATTACCTGATATTTCCTTTACTATTGAAAAAATTTCGGAAAAAATGCAACCATGTAATCAGCCCAAGCCGGAATCGAACCCGCGGCTGAGCGCAACTCCAGAGCAACAGGCAAGCGCCACAGTCTACTGAGCTACGCCGGAGGCTATTACAAACCTAGCAGAATTCTATTATAAATTTATATTATTATGTATACATTTTTTTCGATCGGACACATCACCTAGAGATAGACACACTTCTGAACTTCCCTTCGATGTGAGTCCAGCTTGACGTTATTCCAGTACATGAAGCTACAGAAGACATTCCAACCACGATCTTGTCTCTCGTGCAACATCAAAGAGTTTTCTTGTGTCTTTTATACACCACAAACATATGCAATAAATTGAAAGTAACATTTTAAACGTTAGTCGTGTAATATTCTTCAGTGTGGTCAGTTATTTACAATATTGTCTCAAAGAGTCTGTGATAAAAAATATACAGGGTAGCGACATCAAAGAAGGCTCAGAAACGTTAAGAAAATAAGACGAAGTCGCAATTGGCAATGTCTGTATGTGTAGTGCTTGAAATGTAGATTATGGACACTAATATTTAGATCTGAACGCTATCCACTTATAACTAACTAAGTAATTAAACAACGGTATAGGGTTCGGTTTAGATTACTGTATACAGAGGAGGCAGTCGGAGTTGCAGGGATGTTTATTGACTATACTTCGTTCCATAATGTCTGACAGGCGACGTAATCATTACCGGTTAAGGTAGAACGCTTCAAGATAAGCGTTTAATATGACCCCTGCCACTGATTGAATAGCAATTGAAGGGCTCCCTTTAAAAAGGAGGTAGCTCCATTTTCACAAAGTAGTGAAAAACAACAAAAACGTTATAAAAACTTTAAATTTTAACTGAACTTTTTCCTTTTTCAGAGTATGTCCTAGATACCTAGAAATTTCATTTAATCAGTCATTCATTTATTACAATCAGCAATTTAGGGGGGTAAAATAAACAAATAGTGGAGCTAACCCCTTTTTCCAATAAAAGTGGTTATATTTAGCCACGTTTGCTATTAACATATATATATATATATATCGTTAAATACAATACAAGACATAGCAGGTATATAAAGAGTGAATCATAATTCTGGAAACATATAAATATGAACGGTAGAATGCAGAGAAAATTGAGAAATTCTCTTCATATATCCAAGCTCTTTATGTAACCCCCAAAAAAGGATGTTAAATCTGGAGACCTGGCAGGCCGTTCTACTAGTCCACGCCGACCAATCCAATGTCCAGAGAACTGTTCGTCCAGTCTGCTGCAAAATTTCTGTGGCTTAACCTACCAGAATGAAGAATAATATCAATTCCATTCTCTTTCCATAATTCCATTAGGAAAATCAAGAAATTTGTTACAGGAAAGCTTCAAATAATCACAACAATGCATTCAAACTCTCACATGTTAACCAAACAGTAAAGCAGGAAAAGTTAATTACCGGAATTGCATAAAAATACCTTTTCCAAAGCCTCCTTAGCACTGTACCATGTTACAAAATATCTTTAGATGCAGTAACTAATGTTTGTGTCATTATTACAGTTACCTTTAAATAACTTGACAACGATTAGAGATATCTCAAAACGGATTGAACCATTGTTTTCTTTTTCACATGATTTTGAGTAACCACATAACCCCTTTCCATTTAAAATTTCAAGGTTGCATTCAAAATGGCGGCTTTTGAGATAGTTGAGGGCTAGAATCGAATATGTCACTGGTAGAGCATTTGGTCTTACAAATACTGGTAACACCTATAGTAATCGAAAATCAAGCATATGGAAGATATTTATATGGTTCCAGACTTTTGATTCACTCTTTATAATTAACCGAAAGTAATGTCATTAATACCATGCTGTTTTCTCTTTGAAACAAAAAGGTCAATAAAATTTTGCTCGTTTTTACTTCCTTTTCGAGATAAAAATAAATTATTCTATATGAAACATTTCATAGCGTGTTTCGAAAAAGGACCAATGGGACCAATGGCGGGCTTATGTGAGGGCGGCAATGAACCTCCGGGTTCCTTAAAAGCCAGTAAGTAAGTAAGTTTCGGAAAAGTCATTGATTTAATTCCCAATATGCTCAGTCAATGGACGGGTACAGTGGAGAGAAATGCTAAAAATGACTGCGATGGTGGCACCAGTACGTTCTCTCCCTGGTCGCTCTACAGGCAAAGCCCACTGTAGGCACTGCAGTGAGTATGAAACTTTACCACATGTGCTTGGGAGTTGCCCACAGGGAGAAGTACTCAGAATAAAACGTCACAACATCATACGTTCTATGATCGCAGATGCACTTCGATCCAAAAATCTAGACGTTCACGAGGAAGTTTACTGTATTGCTGATGGTGGGAGCAATCGTAGGATCGATATCATAGCTATAAATAGGAATAAACAGACAGCCGAAGTAATTGATCCTACGATCAAATTTGAAATCTCAGCCACTCAACCATCGAAGTGAACGAAGAGAAAAAGAAAATCTATGAGCCCACAATTCAGTACCTATCAGAGAAATACAACACTGAAAAAATCACAGTTACCGGTCTCTTCTTCGGAGCGAGAGGCACCATCCCGAAAGCCTTTGTAAAGTGGAGGGAAAAATACAAGCTGACGAGAGATCTTCAAGATGCCATCGTCACCACCATAATAAAATTTTCTGGAGCGATATTTCGTCAGCATCTTTATGGTGTACATTCAATTTAAATTACACTTGGTTCTATTTTTTTTTCTTATGTCTTATTCACTTTTGTTTGAAACCTGTTTATATAATTTTTCATTTTAAATTTTATTGTGAGCTATTCTGTGTCACAGGGCAAACCCAAAATATTGGGTCAGACTACTAAATTAAAATAAATTATAATAAATGATTGAAAGATTTTTAGTTTTGTTCTCTAATATGAAGAAATAATTTCATGCGAACAAATGTAAGATTCGTTTGCGCTAACGAAAAGTTACATTTGCTCGGCTCAAATTTTTGCACAATTAAAGGACAAAACTAAATTTCTTTCAATAATTTATTATCATGATACACTGCTATATTAAACTGAGTAAATAGTTTGGGAATTAAATCAATGGCTTTCCCAGAACACGCTACGAAATACTTCAAATAAAATAATTTTTATCTGGAAAAGGAAGTAAAAACGAGAAAAATTTTATTCAACTTATTTCTTTGAAATATCTCAAAGAATAAATCCCTGAAATAAATAACACTACTTATGGTTCACCCTGTATATAGCTCCAGAAGCTAGCTCCGTTTTTCAATGAAACGATTGGGAGCTCAGCTCCAAATCCACTGTATCTTACTACCAAATGCTCTTATTCACACCGTTCTTGCAGTAAAAGGCCAGGCATATTTTTTAACGTATGAAAAATATAAAATATTAATTTGACCAAAAAGTGGACCCCTTCAAGTATCCTCCTTCTTTCGTCTGCCGGCAATGTCTACGTCGCCTACCAGAAATTATGGAATGTAGTGTGTTAAGATATTAAAATTCTGGAAAAGTTCTAATAGAGAGAACATATTGGTACCTAGACCGTTACACTTTAACATTGTCTGCAACTCTTTTAAAACAAATTTGTGAACAGAATCGTATTTTATTTACATTGAGAAAATATATCGCGAACGACCAATCCCGTCATAGATTATTTAGACTTCGCTGGCGAGTTAATCGTAGACATCTGCTGTATTGATTGGCCTGGCACAGTCTGTTGTGCTTTTCATAGTAACTAGCAAAGCTGCTCTTTCATTTTTAAATCATGGTGGAAATCTATAAAATGACAAAACAAACTGACACAGAGCGATAAACTGTGAACTAACTAAATAATTGTCACAAGAGCCTTCGTCTCTCATATCAACAATCTCCGCCACAAAAATGAGAATGACAACAAACATAGTACTGGTACACTCATCCGAAAGTACCTATGACTGTCTACACGTCAGTCACATCTTATAACACGATATCTTATTTGAATCATAGCGAAGTCCTGTTGACTCCAACCTGTTACATCATACACCAGTGATGTCAACTGATGCCCATAAGAGCAAGCGCGCGCTTTAGAGCCCAGGAGAGCTTGAGCGCTTTACAGCGGAAATGAAAGAGGCCGAAAGAAGAGGTGGTATATACCGCTTGGTCGAGCTACAGACGTGGACAAATTATTATCAAAATTGAAGATTTTTATGATAATTCTGTTTACAAAATTTGACTTTTCAATTTAGACTACAGTTGACAATTTTGCATATTTCCATCATTATAGTAGACAGAAATATGCAAAAAATGGCAACTGTACTTTAAGTTCAAGAGCCAAATTTTGTAAAAATACAATATAATAAAACTCTTTAATTTTGCTAAAAATTTATAAATATGCAAAAATGTCAACTACAGTCAAAATTGAAGAGTCAAATTTTGTAAAAATATAAAATAAAAATCTTCACTTTTGCTAATAATTTGAAAATATCCAAAATTTGAACTGTAGTCCAAATTGAAGAGTTGAATTTGGTAAGAATATATAATAAAAATCTTCAGTTTTGCTAATAATTTGTAAATATGCAAAAATATAAAATGTAGTCCAAATTGAAGAGTCAAATTTTCTAAAAATATACAATACAAATCTTCAATTTTGCTAATAACTTGGAAGTACGCAAAAATGTCAACTGTAGTCTGAATTGAAGAATCATATTTTGTAAAAATATATAATAAAAATCTTCAATTTTGCTAATAATTTGTAAATATGCAAAAATATAAAATGTAGTCCAAATTGAAAAGTGAAATTTTCTAAAAATATACAATACAAATCTTCAATTTTGCTAATAACTTGGAAGTACGCAAAAATGTCAACTGTAGTCTGAATTGAAGAATCATATTTTGTAAAAATATATAATAAAAATCTTCAATTTTGCTAATAATTTGTCCACGTCTGTATATACAGGGATAGCCAGAATTGATTCAATGGATAAAGGGAAGAGAACTTATTAAAACTGTATCCATGTTAATTTTTAGATTAGTCTGAGAAGTATAAGTGCATTATAAGAATGTAAGTTTTAATTTTAATCCTCATTTTTCACAAGTGTGCTTTTTTATTGAAAAGGAATATTTTCTCAACTTTCTTTTTACAGAAAAGTGAAATTTTCAGATATGTTTGTTTAGTAGCCTTAGAGGTACTAAAACAATGATTTCGTAAATCTAATCTATCGTAAATACGTATTACTGAAGATAGTGTATTAAAATGTTTCAAAATATTCGCATGGAAAATGTTTGTAAGGAAATGAATTAACTAAGCAAATACTGTCACATCACAAACAAAAGATATGTGCATATATGTTGGTAAAACGTCAGCTCTATAGCTTCAGCAGATTTCCAGATAATTTAATATTCTGATAACAGAAAGTTGCGCACCAATATCACCTAAAAGCATAATGCGATAAGAGTTTTATTATGTAATATTAGTTACAATTAAAACATATACCTAGGCAACTTTGCTTAGTACTATAATATTGTTTTAAATACATTTATAAGGATAAAGATACCATCAATATCAATTTCAACTTATCATGTCATATTCAGTGTCTTTCTTTGGGATAACACTTTCTTTATGAATGATGTGTTTAATTCACTTAGTACAGTATAGTTGTAGTTATTATGGAATTTGTGTGAATATTCCTTCTTTACTCCTTATTACGTTATTAACGTTTAAAACACAACTGCAATATTAGGCTAAGAAATAGGTGTTAGTACTTTTGTTTTACAGACAATATAGAAAATAACAAACAGAAAGAAGACATATAAAAATAACGACATAAAATTTCACGTTCCGTTTGAAGTTTGTGCACCACTGTTTTCTTAATCCAACAGGCTGCTTATTCCTCCTAGTATACCTAGCACTTAATGCCCGCGCACGACGTCAAGGTCAGAAAAATGCGCTTGCTTTGACATCATTGTCATACACGAAACTGAGTTACGAAATATGAAATTCCGACATAAAAATGTAATATATTATAATTATTTTACACATAATATGTAACAAACACAATCTAACTCTCTTGCGTCAATTACACTGGTCTAAAAAAAAGCTTTTTGTCTGCTACTGAGGAAAGTGTTCTATAATGAACTTGATGCGCTGATTCCAGATCTCTAATCAGATTTATCATAGCAAGTCAGGGTTTTGAGTTATGGGGTTATAATCATAATTACAAATCTTACTACTCAGTATATACCTGAACCGTAAAGTCAGAGATATAAATTGAGCTTTGAAGGGAATGGAATTAACTGAGGGGGCACGGATGGCCCAGCACTGCGACCTGTTGAGGTCTATTGCGCTAACTCGCAATACGGAATGAGTTGCATGCCACAGACTCCCTACGCGCACGGCCCTAACCACATGACTCCCTAATGACCGGTCCCTGCAGCCAACAGAAATCCATATGCCATTCCTGCTTCGGCAACTTCCCCCAAGGCCCCCTGTCGGTCCGACGCGAAAATCCTCCCCCGAGTAGGTCCGCCTCGGGTGCCACTGCAGAACCCATCCAGCGTCGCTTAACTACATTCCACGGAGGCCGGTTGAGAGAGCCTGCAGTTTCGGGAGTAGAGTGATCTGATAAACCAGAAACGGGATGATGAGGAAATGATGATGGGGGAGGAAAGGAAGTGGCGAATATGAATGGGGGTTCCAATCGCCTGATAAAGTTATCTGATATTCATCAATAGGAGTGAGTGAAAACCCCGAGAAAACCTCACCCAGGCAACTCGTCCTGACCGGGAATCGAACGCGGGACCGCTATGTTCGGAGTTAGACTCGTTAACCCGTCAGCCACAACGGTGGACTAAATTGAGCTTAGTTTATATATTCTTTGTAAATTGTTATATTATATTATTTTAAATAAATTTATAAGAAGACATACACTTACAATATGTAGTAAGCACTAAAAACTCTGTTAAAATTGCTTGAGACCTTTGCTTTTCTGCTTATGTTGGCATTTGGTTGATCGTCGTAGGAACCAGTAGAAATCACCCATCATGCTCGGACCGTATTGACACTGTACCTCGATTCCATCGTTGATATGTCCTGATGGAACCTCTCACCATGTTCGTCACTTACAGCGCCGAGATTTGATGAAAAAAATCAAGATGTGAATGAAAAAAAATGTACTTTTAAAGACATGCGAAAACCTAGGTTCTGAAATGCTCTAAGCATGTTATATACTAGCTTAGCATAATAATATTATCAGCTCGATAATTTCCTAAAATCATAGTTGACTCTAGTACAAAATATGTATCCCAAGCTTCCATTTCAAGAGCACTCAGTTTTGACCTAAACGTTGTGTCACACATCATATTTTAAAATTTAAAATGTTCGTATTTTAAGACTGTGACGTGACAGAATAAATGGAATTCCGATCTGTAATGATCACACTCAAATTAGGGTTGGTACACTTGTTTTTGTTCAGTAGCAAAATGACAATAAAATAAATAGAATGGATCTAAAATGTGAAAAATAAAAATATTTTTATTTTAAAATTGAGACGTGATAGAAAAAAACGAACTTCAGATCTGTAATCAACACACTCAAATTAGGGTTGGCATACTTATTTTATTTCAGTAGGAAAATCACTGTAGATCAGTGTTATTCAAGCATACAACTTTTTGATATCCACTTTCCAAGATATAAAGCTACTATTTTTTTTTTTTTTTTTTTTAAGTAAAGTTCACTTTAAATTCACTTTAAGTTTTCAATTGCCCTATACTTGAAATCGAAGAGGTGATATCCGTGAAGACATGTCTTTCTGTCTCCCTCTCTACAGAAAAATTCAACACCTTCGCATTTATATTTCGAAAAATTCTTGGGCGCCGTTGTCGTTCAGTAATATTGATCATTCACATATCGTCACTCATGAGATCTTGGAAAACTTCTGCAATATCCATGTGTATTGCGGGAACCGCCATCTTGCACTGTTGAGCCTTGAACTGCAGTTTAAACGGCAGAGAACTGCCGATCAAGTTAAACTCAAGTTAACTCAAGATTAACTGGAAGTTAATTTTTACAATACGAAGCAGAACGAAACATTTCATTTCGGAATATGTATGGTAAGACTTTCCTGTGTTAAATTTCAACGAACCTCGTTTACATGTTTCGACCTATTTATGGGTCATCTTCAGAACTTGTCGTTGTTGGTCTTGGCGCCACGTGTTCTGTTTCCTGTGAGGGTGTGTTCGTGTGGTATATTGTAGAGTCAAAGAGTGTGTGTGTTTTGAAGTTGAGTTGTGTGTTGAGAATATCGTTGGGGTGTGTTTTCGTGTGTCTGTATATTTCATATTTTTCTATTGTGTTTAGTTTCTGGCTTTTTGGTTGGATGTGTAGTATTTCAATGTCTGTGTTTGTCTCTGTGGGTGTGGTTAGCATTTGTGATGTGTTCTGCATATGTGGAGGTGTTTTGTAATTTTGTTATGGCTGTGATGTGTTCTTTGTGACGTGTTTGAAAAGATCTGTCTGTCTGTCCTATGTAGAAGTTGTTGCAGGTGTAGCATTTGAGTTTGTATACGCCTGTGTGGTTGTATTTTTTTGTTTGTGTTGTTTGTGTGTTGAGATGTTTTTGTAGAGTGTTATTCGTTCTGTATGCGATGTTGTAATTTAATTTATTAAATGAGGTTGCAATTTTGTGTGTGTTTTTGTTTTCGTATGTTAGTATGATGTATTTTTTCGGTTCTTGTGTTGATTTGTATTCTTATGTTTTTTGTGATTATGTTTTGTCAAACGTATTATGTTGTCTATTATGTTAGGGTTGTATCCGTTTTCTTGTGCTAAGTATTTGATTGTGTTTATCTCGTCGTTGTAATCTTGTTCGTTCATTGGTAAGTTGAGTGATACAGTGTTAAAAGTTGTGTAATCAAGGTGTAGAAAAATTTCAGTTTAAACTTTATTTTATTTAAATTTTATTTAAATTCAAATATACAGAATAAAGAAATATAATTACAAAACAAACAAAGAGAAATACAAATAAAATAATACAAGCAATATAAAAAGAAGATACAGTAGTATTAACAAAATTTGAGACCGAATGAGCAGCGCTCGTGCTCGGTCACAGTTCAGATATAATATTAAAATAAAAAATAATAATAATAATATAAATAACTAAAATAAAATAGGAACTAAAATATAATTACAGCGGCAATGGAATTATATAATATAACAGTAACACTTGAGAAGAATAATATCGCTCGTGAAAAGTAGGACTAATATATATTTCAAAATTGTAGAATACAAATATAATATAGGTTGATTAATTCATACACATAGGCTATAAATTTATTTAATCTAATTGAAGATATTAACACGTTTCTAATTTTCTTGTTATATGTTAGTGGGTTCCATGTTAGAAGTTCTGGGTGTAATTTAGTTAAATCATTGTACAACCGAGGGCCAAAATTAATGCTATGCTTTAGACCAGCAGATGTGAGACATTTAGGTTCTACTAATGTTGAATTAATATTTCGTCTTGTGTCATAATTGTGTGTTTGTAATACAAACTTATTACGATTTTTATGATAAAATTTTAACAGCGTATACTTATAAATTTGTTCAATATTACATACATTAAATTCAGAATAAATTAATTTAGTTGGATAATCGAAACGTTTCTTCAAACAAATTTTAATTATTCGTTTTTGTAGTAAATTTAACGGACTAAGATTAATTTTTGTACTTCCACCCCAAACAATTATACCATATTGAATGATAGACTGAATAATGGCCAAATAAACATTTCGTAGAACTCTAATAGGTAAGTAGCATCGAAGATTAACGAATTTATCAATTGTTTTACGAAGCCTCTTACAAAGATAAGTAATGTGATGAGGCCATTTTAAATTCTGATCAATAATGATACCCAGATATTTGACATACGTCGCTTCTTTCAAAGGTGGACATTTACAACTTTTGGGATCTAAACAATTTTCACTGTGTATTATTAGTCTATATTTATAGCTAAATTTTAAATTTTGAACACTGTCAGCTGTTAACGAAAAAGGAACTAAAGTTGATTTAGATATATTTAAAGAAAGGAAGTTGGAATTAAGCCATTTTTTAACAATGTTAGCACCTATATTAGCATTTCTATATGCTTCCTGCCAAGAAAAACCACTGAAAATAACTACTGTATCATCCGCATATGAATATATAGATCCATTAATTTTTTCTAAATTTATATTTAGCAGATCATTAACGTATATTAGAAATAAAATGGGTCCCAAAATTGTTCCTTGCGGTACACCTATATCAATATATTTGTATTCACTAAATTGATCTTCAATTTTGGTCATTTGCCTTCTGTTACTAAAATATGATTGGAATAATTTTAAAACTATACCTCTAACTCCAATAGCATGTAGAAAGTCAGGATTTAATATTCCTAATTATGTCAGGTGAAGAATACAGTGCGTGCAGTTCTACGTTGTGTAACTTTCTCCATTCTCCTGTAACTTCATACCTCTTAGCCCCAAATATTTTCCTAAGCACATTTTTTCAAAACCCTTATCCTCTGTTCTTCTCTCAAATTGAGAGTCCAAGGTTCACAACCACACAGAACAACCGGTACTATAACTGATTTTTAAATTCTAACTTCCAGCGATTTTGAAAGCGTATTATGACAGAAGCTTCTCAACCGAATAATAACAGGCATTTCTCATATTTATTCTGCGTTTAATTTCCTCTCGAGAATCATTTATATTTGTTACTGTTTCTCCGAGATATTTGAACATTTCCAGTTCTTCAAAGGATGAATTTATAAGGCCTTAAGGGTTTAATTCTAGTAGATGCTGCTTTTGGTGCTGTTGCTATTGATGGTGCTGATGCTCATGATGATAATGATAATGATAGCCCAATAATAATGATGATATTAAGCCTACGATAAATTTGTCGTATTCTTTCCCCGTATATATCAAAGAAGGAGTGTTCTTATAAACTATGGCAATTTACTACAGACGCCTTAATCTACTCTAGAAATACAACCCTACGTGCGAAATTAGATGCTTGAATATAGTGGTGAGACATCTTGGAGTCGAGCTACCGATTATGACGATAGTGTGGCACATCGCCAGATGGAAAAGAATTGGAAGCGTGGGGAGGGTTATAAAATATGTTTGACTCTTGGGTTATGGCACGGAAAGTTGGCCAACTCAGAGACATCACCATAATCTTCCCCGTATCAGCCATTCAACTGAGAGGTAATGATCCGCGAACAGGACAAACCCGAGAAGCAACCCGCAGCACACCGTTCTGGTAACATTATGTCCTCCGAGATAGAGCTGAATAACTTGTAAAAATATTCCACTAATTTTATTTATATCTGTTTCCGCGATTTCTATTTTCAATAACAGTCGGAAATCAATGCTATAGAATGAAAGCTGCATAACACACCAAACATTTAAACACCGTGTACTTAAAAAATATAGCAGTTTATAGTTTCTATATTATCACTCAGATGAGGAGTAGAAAGTTATTTCTAGGCTCAAATGAAAGAGGAAACATGACAGTTTTAGCACAGTCTAATATAATAATAATAATAATAATAATAATAATAATAATAATAATAATAATAATGATTTATTTAACCTGGCAGAGTTAAGGCCATAAGGCCTTCTCTAACACTCAACCAGGAGTAAAGACTGCGTTACAAAAACACTACAGATTTACAAATTACACTACAATTTTACACACAAAACTGAATAAGATAATAATAATAAAAACATATAAACAACAAATAAGAAGAAATCAGACATAATATATAACATATAGAAAGAAAGAAAAAAGCATAATAATATGTGAACAGCAGGTCAAAATAAATGAGGCATACAAAAAAAGACAATTATTAATAATAATAATAATAATAATAATAATAAAAATAAGAATAGTAATAATGATGATAATAATAATATTAATTAATTTATTTATTTATTTATTATTAATATTTGTGTGCTGAACAACAGCCAGAGGCCAATTATAGTTCAGCACAATACACAAACAGAAGATACAAAGGTGCAAAACAAAAATAAATAATATCTTAAATAACAAAAACATACATGAATACAATTGAGTACAAACAGTAAAAACTAATAATCAAAACGAAACTAAACCTTAAAAGGATCTAAATTGTGCCCATGCAAATTGGCATATTTTATGCATCTACAGACTGGAGAAAGTGATTTTGAATTTCGGTTATAAAAATTTTTTTGATATCTTAAACCTTTTGTAGGAATACGAAGGCTGATATTGTTTACGATAGACTCAAAATCAATATCACCCTTGATAACTTTGCAAAAAAATTGATAATCAAGATTTAGACGTCTAGCATAAAGGCTACAACAGTTAAAATATTTACAGGTAATATCATAGTTAAAGTCAGTGGAATTGGGTATATATCGAAAAGTACACAAGGAAACAAATTTTCTTTGAATATTTTCCAATTTAACCGAATCGGTTGAAGTAATGGAATTCCAGGCTACAGATGCATATTCAAGTTTAGAGCGAACCAAAGTAAAGTATAGAATTAATAGTGACTCTGGAGTAGAAAAAGAATAAGTTATAGACCTTATTAAACCAAGCATTCTTATTGAATGATTATAAATATATTGATCATGATCGTGAAAGTATAATTTAGAATCGAGTAGTACACCAAGATCTTTTATAGAATTTTTCCTAATAATACAGGCGTTATTAAGAGAATAATTAAAAAAAATACTAATAGTAGTAATAAAATAGTGCAGTACAAAGTACAGTATACAGTGAATACAATATTTCTAAGTACACACAATAAGAAAAATTAAGATTATATACAGCTCAACTTATCACATTAGAGATATAACATTATCGGAAAATATGTAAACAAAAATATAAAATAAGTTCAATATCATTAGAACATAAAAAAATGTGAATACATGGAAACATGCAATACAACACTTGTCATAATAGTAAGTTAGTTTGGCAACTCGTCGTAAGATAATTTTCTAACTTGGATTTGAAAGAATTCAATGTTCGGCAGCCCTTGACTTCAGGCGGCAGAGAGTTCCAGTGACGAGAGGTAGCAACAGTGAAGGATGAGGAATACAGAGACGATGCGTGAAGTGGAATTTCTAGCGTGTTGTCTCGTTGTGATCGAGTATTAATATTATGATAGCGAGAGAGTATGAAATCGAGCGAATAAATAATAGGGGATGAAGAGTGCATAATTCGATATAAGAGAAAAGTGAGTGCAGATTTCTCCTCTCATGTAACCTAAGCCATGATAACTTCTTGAAAGAAGGTGAGATATGATCATAGTATCGAACATTACAAATGAAGCGGACGCACGCACAGTCACGAAGCTCAATACGTAGTAAATATGCATTCATAGATAGTTGCTAGCCACTAGGATCACTACTATCGCCTCATTACCAAAGCTGGGAACTTGGGGACTTGTGTCTATGAACGTGGTTCCTGGCCGGAACGACATATTGATAATATTATGGTAGCTTGAAACACGTAATTTTAAAGAATATATATATATATATATATATATATATATATATAAATATAAAACATGCAAAATATATCAAATTTACAGTTCTGCTCTGTAAATTTTATTACAGTATATGACTACATGGATTCGAAGATTTTCGAATCCATAACTTCTTCGTCTGTTAGTTAAACATGATTTGAAACGAAAGAAACTTATTTCCACGTCACATGAAGTGACGGGAGCAAACTTAAAATACTGAATGTTTTCACTGTCACTGTTTCCTGTTCGATTTTCAGCAGTTGCTAGCTGATCTCGTATCTGAGAAAGATAAGTATTCTAAATTTTTCTCGAAAATAGTTTTCAATTTCTATGTCACTACTAGGGAAGGTTTCACTACGACTTGATCCATGGCTATGGACAAATTTTCCACCGATTTAAGAGACTGCAATGTCTTTGAATTAATGCCCGTTTCCAGTCTCTAGTTTATGTGTGGCACAACTTACAAAATATAAACTCTTAATTCGAAGAAAATAATGTATCTCCTCAGAATTCCTCCACGAAATTCTGTACCTAAAATTTAAGAAATATATTTTCAAACTTCTATAATACCCATTCGAATACCACGTATTTTCTCATTCCTCTAACAGACCGTTTACCTGTAATTCTCTGAATGTCATTTGCTTCGACATGACACAGTTTATTCCTTCGTCTTCTTGCCATTCGATGTGACCACTTTTTTAGTACATACGACTGTCCCTGAGCACTTGCAGGGTGAGCTTTGTGTACGTTGTACCTGTAACCTTACTCATGCGCACGACACAAGTCCCCAAGTTCCGAGCTTTGCTCATTACAGACAATGCGAAATAGTAGCTGGACAGTCTATTGTTCCTAGTACCCTCAAAACTCAAGCTTCGTGACTGTATATATTAGACTGTGGTTTTAGTTGTATGCATGAGCAGATAGCTTTCCTTTGTTTTGTTTCCTTGGCAGCGATGATAACAAAGATGGCGACTCCTCAACAGAAAGCATTTTGTGTTTTGAAGTTTGAGAACTTAAAGTGCGTTTCATACGCAGTTTAATCATGATCCCCCAAATGCCAACAACATCCGTCAACGGTATAACCCAGTCATGTCAATTGATGCCCATAGGAGCAAGCGCGCGCTTTAGAGCCCAGGAGAGCCTGAGCGCTTTACAACAGAAAGGAAAGAGACAGACGAAAGAGGAAGTATATACCGCTTGGTCGAGCTATATTCAGGGATGGCCAGCACTGATTCAATGGATAAAGGGAAGAGAACTTATTAAAACTGTATCCATGTTCATTTTTAGATTTGTCTGAGAAGTGCATTATAAGAATGAAAGTTTTAATTTTAATGCTCATTTTTCACAAGTTTTATTTTTCTCCAAAAAGAAATATTTTCTCTACTTTCTTTTTTATAGAAAAGTGAAATTTTCAGATATACGCCTATTTATTTAGTAGCCTTACAGAATGTTTTCGTAAATCTAACACACCGTAAATACGTATTACTGAAGATAGTGTACTGAAAATTTTGAAAATATTCCCATGGAAATTGTTTGCAAGGAAATTAATTAAGAAAGCTTACTATTACATCATAAGCAAAAGATACGTGCCCATGTGTTGTAAAAATGTCAGCTCTATAGCTTCAGCAGATTTCGAGAAAATAATTTAATATTCTGATGATAGGAATTTGCTCACCAGTATCACCTTGAAAGCGTAATGCGATAAGAGTTTTGTTATGGAATATTAGTTACACTTAAAACATACACAGCACCTAGGTGACTTTGCTTTGTACTGTAATATTGTTTTGAATGGTTTATTGATTACTTTTATAAGGCTAAAGGTACCATCAATATCAATTCCGACTTATCATGTCATAGTCAATCTCTTTTTTTGTGATATCACTTTCTTTATGAATGATGTGTTTCATCCATTTAGTACAGTATAGTTGTACTACTATGGAATTTAAGTGAATATTCCTTCTTAACTCTTTATTATGTTATTAACATTTAAAACACAACTGCAATATTAAGAATTGCCACCCTACCCCATTATCTCTTGGCCTAGTTGTCTCATAAATGGTATCACTTGTAAGATTTTACAATTCATTAAAGTGTTTCAGATAAGTCTCTGGGAATATCAATGAATGTTTTTAGTTTGTCAATGACTTATACAGGGACATCATTTTATTTTTACTTCAATTTTTATTGTACTTCAGTTTTTTAATGTACTTCGCTCCCACCCCTTCTACTAATGAAGTTTAACCGTCCTCTACACACTGATCCAAGACCGCATATAGTAAACAGCACTGAGTTAGTGAGTATAGTACGTTCCAGAAATATGTTCGCATTTTCCAGTGACGAAAGAGCTTTCAATATTGATTCATATTTTCGCACAGGTGCTGTCCGTTTGCCTACGTCACATCCCTGTTTCCTCCACCCGCTTCTGTTCGCCCCTCTGTAATAGCAGGGCTGTCTTAGCTCTTTTCTGAAAACATTCATTTGTGTTAGGAATTGGACGTTTATGTAATACTATACAACTGTTTAAAATAACTTAAATAAAAGGGACTCGTTAAGTAATTCATTGTCACGTGATTTTCCCCCTTTCTACGATCCTGCGACATAACCACTTGGACGGACAGTAGATAGCAAATCTGAGTAATTTTATCTGTGCGGGTAGGGCAGAAGTGAAGATTGAATTTACAGTACTTAAGGTACTCTTTTATAGAGTAGGTGCAGACTTATTTCAACATGAGTTACTAGTACGAAGGACGAAACTGGCAATTGGAATTAGATGCAATAGTCTATAGTGCGATAATATGCACAAAAGAATAGAAGCCTGTATCGAAATGAACGACCACCATTTTCAAAAATGTTTTTTAATATCCATATTATGATTATTTTTCCATTTAACTTCATTCTCTATATTGTACTCTAATGTGCTGTAGACAGTATAATATACACTGCATAATGAATACGTCCGAATGGATAGCTCAGTTCATGAGTTATAACACTTATTCTTAAGACAGTACTGTATTAAGATGAAACAAAACCTAACGAAAATTACCGAACTCAAAATCCCGATATTTCCTAGTTTACGTAAATGGATGAACTACTTTTCTTCCCTCCTATACCTAGTAAAGTGATTTGTTTGTGTGTTAAGCCAGTATCATTGAACTACAGTCGTGGAAGGGGAAGCAAGCGGTGTTTCCGGTTCTCTAAAGATATAGCCAGGTTAATATTAAAAATGTTAGTAAAAATAAAATGATGTCCCTGTACAATATTCAAGGAATGAATCCTTTTATACTACATATTTTATATTTGAATAAATGTTTTCGTCGCACTTGCAACATCATCAGATATATAACATTTCTATTATATTAACGTTAGTTATAAGTAGAGTAGATATTACAGGGTTGTTTCCGATCTCTGATAACGAATGTGAATGACGTCATGTGCATCAGGAGTCACACGACAGCTGAACTGTGGCGCGAGGTGACAGACCAGTAGTGAGTGATCTCACAGTCAGCGTGCATGGTGACTCAAAGCAGAAATTCCCAAGAAAATCTAGCCTTTTTAGGAGGGTAAATTGCGACCCTTTCCAATGCCAAGTACAGTTAAGTGAAAATAAAAGAAGCCTGCAATAAACGAGGTTTCGTTAGTTCCAAGAAAGGCATCTTCTGTGTACTTAATAAAACTGATAAAGCTCGAATGGAATTAATTTGTATCATTTCGTGGGGTGCGGCGACTTGTGACGGGGGTGGATTTGCTTGCTTCTTCCACTCTGCAATTAATCCCATCTGAGCTTTGCCAGTCTTATTAGGTGCACACAAGATGCCTTTCTTGAAAATAACAAAACCACGTTTTTTGCAAGCTCCTATGATTTTCACGTACCTATAACTAGGCATCAGAAAGGGTTGTTATGTACCCCTCCCAAAAAGGCTCGATTTTCTTGGGAATTGCTACTGTGATACACCGTGCACTCTGATTATGAAATCACTCACTACTGCTCTGTCACCTCTCGCCGCAATTCAACTGTCGGTGTGATTCCTGACGCACATGATGTCACACAAATTGGTTATCAGAGATCGAAAACAACTTTCTGCAATCAATATTAGAGGTGAATGCTAAAATTAGGTTAAAAATAAAAGATTAAGACATTAAAACATTTTGAAATATTACGAGCTTTCACTTACTTATACAATAAGCATTTCTTTGTTTGTATTTATAATTAATCATGCAAGGTTGTTATGTAAATTGTTAATTTGTGTGTGAGTCAAAACTCGTTTTACCATGATTAATCATAAGTACAAGCAAACAAATGCTTATTGTATAAGTAAGTGAAGTTCATAATATTTCAAAAAGTTTTTAATGTCCTAATCTCTTACTTTTAACCTAATTTAAAATTACCTCTAAAATTTATTAATATTTACTCTACTTATAACTGAGTTTAATATATTAGAAATTGTATGTATCTAATGATGTTGCAAGTGGCACGAAAACGTTTATACAAATCATAAAATATTAAGTATAAAAGGATTCATTCCTTGAATATTGTATAAGTCATTGACTGAAACTAAAAATATTCATTGATATGACTTGCTAGGTTCAGACCTGTCTTTGGACAGTTGACTAAAAACAACAACAAACAACATTCTCTGGCTAACAGCAGGGACTTCTCATCTGGCCAGCCAATTAGCTAATATACTTACTTACTTACCGGTTTTAAGGAACCCGGAGGTTCATTGCCGCCCTCACATAAACCCGCCATTGGTCCCTATCCTGAGCAAAATTAATCCAGTCTCTATCATCATATCCCACCTCCCTCAAATCCATTTTAATATTATCCTCCAATCTACGTCTCGGCCTCCCCAAAGGTCTTTTTACCTTCGGCCTCCCAACTAATACTCTATATGGATTTCTGGATTCGCTCATACGTGCTACATGCCCAGCACATTTCAAACGTCTGGATTTAATGTTCCTAAGAATACAATGAGTGCAGTTCTGTGTTGTGTAACTTTCTCAATTCTCTTGGAACTTCATCCCTTTTAGCCCCAAATATTTTCCTAAGATCCTTATTCTCAAACACCCGGTAATATAACTGTTAAAGAAATTCTAACTTTCAGATTTTTTGACAGCAGACTGGATGAAAAAAGCTTCCCAACCAAATAATAACTGGCTTTTCCCATATTTATTTTGTGTTTAATTTCCTCCCGAGTATCATTTATATTTGTTACTGTTGCTCCAAGATATTTGAATTTTTCCTCCACTTCAAAGCATAAATTTCCGATGTTTATATTTCCATTTCGTACAATATTCTAGTCACGAGACATAATCATATACTTTGTCTTTTCGGGATTTACTTCCAAACCTATCTCTTTACTTGCTTAAAGTAAAATTCCTGTATTTTTCCTAATCGTTTGTGGATTTTCTCCTAACATATTCACGTCATCCGCATAGACAAACAGCTTTTGTAACCCGTTCAATTCCAAACCTCTCTGTTATCCTGGACTTTCCTAATGGCATACTCTAGAGCAAAGTTAAAAAGTAAAGGTGATAGTGCATCTCCTTGCTTTAGCCCATAGTGAATGGGAAATGCATCTGACAGAAACTGACCTATACGAACTCTGCTGTACGTTTTACTGAGACACATTTTAATTAATCGAACTGGTTTCTTGGGAATACCAAGTTCAATAAGAATATCATATAAAACTTCTCTGTTGACCGAGTCATATGCAATTAGCTAAGAATATTTAAATATATATATTTTTTTATCTTGGTGCTTTTCACGGATAAAGATGGTTTCTTCGCTGGATTTTTAAACCAGTTGCAGATCAATAAAGCAGCAGGGTGAGAAGGATATCTAAGGTTTCAAAAGGAACTTTTAATTCAGGTAGAACACTCGTATAGCCCTATAATTTTATTTGATATGAATATTTAATTTGTTATTAGATATAATTGTGTAATATCTGTTATAGCTTTGATCGCACAGAAATGCTTACGTAGCACAACTATGTATTAATGTTCCAAATATCCCCGAGCCATATCAGTATTCTTCTAGTGGATATTTCTCATTATCCACCAGAGAGATGATCGAGACGCAGAGAAACACAATTTCTCTTCGGCACTTTTTATATGCCATCCAAGCTTGGAATGAAACCAACCAAACTTAAAATAGTCCTTCTCAATGCACTACAGTCCAAAATTATCTACCATATTAGTTCTACAACAATCCTGTGGCTGTTTTTTTCGTCTTAATTACCATTATAGGCAAGTTTCATATGACTTTTTATGCTCGACCATATTTCTAACTTGAAATTATTCACAAGTATTCATGTTATTCTTATCTGACTGAGGAGCGGAACTGATCTTATACAATATCTCGTATTGATTTTTTCCGAGAAACAAATGTCATTGTCCTTGATATGATCTACAGAATAAAATAAACATTAATCTTGATATAACCTTGAAATTGATTTAGACATTGAAAAACGAGAAGACAAATTGAATTTATTTGAATAATATTTACAATTGACGCTAATTATTATAGTAAAAGAACATAACCTTCTGCGACAGTATTGGATTTCCAGCCTCCGTGACGTTTCGCTAGTTGTCTTTCGATTGCATATCCGAGAATAATCGACACTTGCGCTTTCATTTTGCTACAATGGTGTTTTCTGATTGTTGGAACAACTGAACTTTAATGAATAGGTGTACTTTAATAAGGTCCATTAAAAGGCTGCTACCAGGTGTATAATTACTACATTTCGGCATGGTCGAGCATAAAAGCATTTACACACCAAAATCATTGCAAAAGAGATGTTGAAAAATACCTCCATTGACCTGTACACAAAGGTTATATCGGCGGGATATGGATTGTCTAACTCGGCGAAAGACTTCAGGGTTATCGTTGATTTCCCCTGCTGCAGCAAATATCCGCACCACCAGAAAAGTTTAATAAAGCACTGCACTGAGTCAAGACGTACAACAAAATGTGAATTTGTAAAGTCGTCACGCCTACTGACGGTTTAATAAAGCCTTTGAGAAAAATATGACATTAGAGAAAACCGTTCGTTTTGGTGTCCCTTACAACTTCCCGGAGTTCGTCGGTTAAATTACTTTTCACCCAGTATAGACTAAAATTTGTTCGAAATAAAATTTTCCAAAATTAAGTGTTGTATACAATCATTACAACATTAATTAAAAATGTAAGATTCTTCCTGAAAACCAAGTCATTTTAAGATTGACACCGACTATAAGAACATTAATGAGCAACATTAATAATACTAATACACAATTTCGAAACATTTACAAAAATAAATGAAAGCAATTACATGAAGATACCTAAAACGATGCAATTCAAAGGATTTTGACTCCAGTAAATTCATTTCGCCTTTTGCTACTATAGGATACAGATCGACTAATAGATATCCTGTAGTTTACATTTCACATTGATTGGGAGTGAGTAGGTTTTGTGTTGTGTAGTACGGACAGATAACACAGAGATGTCAAGGTTAGAACATTAGTATATAGCTGACTTCCGCTCAGTGTAGTTCGCTTTAGTTCGTGGCAATGCAGTATACTTCAGTATCTTTGTGATACATATATTATACATTTATAATATAAACATTATGAAAAAACCGTGAAAATATGTCGTGATATTTTTTCTAGCAGTTAACATTTCCAGCATTTATAACAAAGTAATGAAATAAATTGCCTACGTCTGTAATGTTATGTATAAGTCGCGAGATTTTATTGCCGAAAGCTGATGCGATGAAACAACGCTAAGCGGGCTGATTTACCCATGTCACTTCGAACAGTTCTGTTCTAAGCCAATGGTGAATGTTTCATGAAGAAGTTGACAATAGCGCAGAGTACAGAATTGAAACATTTACAGTGACTGACATGTGACATGCAACGTGTTGACATTTTTAATGTCTGTACTGTAGATTAAGGAGGGAGGTAAAAATTGAGTGAAAATCATTTTTTTATTTCTCAACTACTATAAAAGCTAAGTGAACAAACCCGTTCCTGCTTAATATACATATATTACACTTTATAAAACATCATTCAGAATACTAAAATAGATAATAATTAACTGTAAAAATAATATCAAATTGGGTAATTTTTTAAAACCGTAAAGCATTTATTTACTTACTTACTGGCTTTTAAGGAACCCGGAGGTTCATTGCCGCCCTCACATAAGCCCGCTATATGTCCCTATCCTGAGCAAGATTAATCCAGTCTCTATCATCATATCCCACCTCCCTCAAATCCATTTTAATATTATCTTCCCATCTACGTCTTGGCCTCCCAAAAGGTCTTTTTTTCCTCCGGCCTCGCAACTAACACACTATATACATTTCTAAATTCGCCCATACGTGCTACACGCCCTGCCCATCTCAAACGTCTGGATTTAATGTTTCTAATTATATCAGGTGAAGAATACAATGCATGCAGTTCTGTGTTGTGTAACTTTCTCCATTCTCCTGTAACTTCATCCCTCTTAGCCTCAAATATTTTCCTAAGCAACTTATTCTCGAACACTCTTAACCTATGTTCCTCTCTCAGAGATAGAGTCCAAGTTTAACAACCATAAAGAACAACCGGTAATATAACTGTTTTATAAATTCTAACTTTCAGATTTTTTGACAGCAGACTGGATGATAAAAGCTTCTAAACCGAATAATAACAGGCATTTCCCATATTTTTTCTGTGTTTAATTTCCTCCCGAGTGCCATTTATATTTGTTACAGTTGCTCCCAGATATTTGAATTTTTCCACCTCTTCAAAGGATAAATTTTCAATTTTTATATTTCCATTTTGTACAATAGTATCATCACGAGACATAATCATAGACTTAGTCTTTTCGGGATTTATTTCCAACCTTTCTCTTTATTTGCTTCAAGTAAATATTCCCGTATTTTCCCTAATCGTTTGTGGATTTTCTCCTAACATACTCACGTCATCCGCATAGACAAGAAGCTGATGTAACCCGTTCAATTCCAAACCCTCTCTGTTATCCTGGACTTTCCTAATGGCTTACTCTAGAGCAAAGTAAAAAAATTGAAGGTGATAGTGCATCTCCTTGCTTTAGCCCACAGTGAATTGAAAACGCATCTGATAGAAACTGACCTATACGGACTCTGCTCTACGTTTCACTGAGACACATTTTAATTAATCGAATTAGTTTTTTGGGAATATCAAATTCCGTCAAGAATTTACATAATGAAATATACAGTTAATTAAATATCTGCACGACTATTTTGCTGGAATGTTTTAAAAACCTACATCAACAACATAGTTTAAGATCTTTTACTTATTTTTTCACGAAATATATTTTCTTAATAAAATTTTTTAGAATATTTGATATTGAAATTTATCTTCATAATAATCGATCCGACCATAAGATTTGAGCGAACTGAATTACAATCACAAGAAGTAGATATGGAAAGAAAAAGAAATTATGAACCCTGCTTTACTTAGCTATTTGCAAGAGAAATACCACATACTCGTTTGTATACTCCTGTAGCATATTCCTTAGTATCATCTCCTCTTCTGCTAGCAAAGCCATATCATCAGCAAATCTTATGCATTTTATTCTTCTGCCACCTACTATCAAATTAACCGCAAAATAAATATGGGAAATGCCTGTTATTATTCAGCTGAGAAGCTTTTGTCATCTAGTCTGCTGTCAAAAAATATGAAAGTTAGAATTTATATATCAGTTGTATTACCGGTTGTTTTGTATGGCTGTGAAACTTGGACTCTCTCTTTGAGAGAGAAACAGAGATTAAGGGTGTTTGAGAATAAGGTTCTTTGGGAAATATTTGGGGCTAAGAGGGATAAAGTTACAGGAGAATGGAGAAAGTTACACAACTCAGAACTGCACGCATTGTATTCTTCACCTGACATAATTAGGAACGTTAAATCCAGACGTTTGAGATGGGCAGGACATGTAGCACGTATGGGCGAATCCAGAAATGCATATAGAGTGTTAGTTGGGAGGCCGGAGGGAAAAGGACCTTTAGGGAGGCCGAGACGTAGATGGGAAGGTAATATTAAAATGGATTTGAGGGAGGTGGGATATGATGGTAGAGACTGCATTAATCTTGCTCAGGATAGGGACCGATGGCGGGCTTATGTAAGGGCGGCAATGAACCTCCGGGTTCCTTAAAAGCCAGTAAGCATAAGCAAGCCACCTACTATCACTCCTCCCATGTTCTGAAAACAGTTACTTAACGAATTTTAGTTTTCTACATTAAAATTAATATTGCAATTAAAGCAGTTTTAAGTTATTTTGTTCAATTTGTCGTCTGCCTCCCAGTAGTATATCTTTCTTAGCCCGTTCTCTCCTTAGTGACATTACACATAAAAGGTGAAGTGGCTACAGTATATAATAAACACACACATATAAACCTTGTGGACGGAGATAAATCTGCAATTTCCTGACGTGACTCATACTGGCCCGCTTGATTTACAACTAGAAATGCGTTTTGAGTTACAGCGGAAGTCATTTTTAATTGTGTTACTATGTATAAGAAATAATTAACACGTTTTACTGGTCCTAGTTCTACCAACTATCATACAAATCACTGTCAAACGACAAAGAACATACGAGTGGTACGATATTGTACTCAATGCGGTTTAATTTTATTACGTTACTAGCCGTACCCGTGCGCTCCGCTGCACCCGTTAGAAATACTTATAAAGTAATTACATAATTAAAATAGGACATTTGATCCAGGGAACATTCGTGTTTGATAGAAGGATAAATCGTTTAATATGTTACTTAATTTAAATTGTATTCAAATAATTAAAATGCGATCAGTTTGGTCCAGAGACATTCATTGGTACAATGACAATTCCTTTAACATGTTTCTTAATTTTTATTACATGCAACCATAGTTTAATGAAGATTGACATCATTTAGTTTTAATGTGTATATTTTATTTTACTTGTTATGCGTTTCCATTGAATTATGGTAATAGCTTAATTTTAACCCTTGTTTTCTACGTATTCAGTAAATGGCGCTTGTCCCACTATGGTTGTGAACCCTTCAAATAACTTAAATTATATTATATAATGTTATATTAGTCTATATTATATTATATTATATTATATTATATTATATTATATTATATCAGAAGTTACTGTAATAACATTATAGCATTATGTCCATCTAGAGAAAGTACACTTTCCAATGGTGAAATAATAATTAATTATACAAATCCGTTAATTTAGCTTCCGATATTAGCCTACATCATACAAACACAGAAACATTCTCTGTAGGCAATATTTCATAGCTTTCGATTGTTGCTGTCCAAGGCCCCTTATAGACGAAGTCATTTGTTTTTTAATTCATTACACGGCCTTAGATGGCAGTTATTTTAATTTTAAAACTCATTTATCTCATTAAATATCAGTCCTATCAAAATTTTTTTTAAGGAACAAAACTTATCGGAAATGATTTTTAAAGAAACTTTGGTTATGTAACATTTTTCACAAAAATCAATAATAAGCGAGATATTTCGGTTTATTTAATTCAGGCCCCCTTATAACCCCCCTTTTAAATAATGTATTTTGAATGCCATATAGCCTAAAATCTAAGTTACAAGTAACTTAATTAATATTCCAATTTTCATCGAAATCCGTTCATCCATTATCGCGTGAAAAGGTAACAAACAGACAGACAGACAGACATATACAAACAAAAATTTCAAAAAAGCGATTTTCGGTTTCAGGGTGGTTAATTATATGTTAGGACCAATTATTTTTGGAAAATCGAAAATTACCAGAAAAATTTCGGCTACAGATTTATTATTAGTATAGATATATATGCAATCAAACTTCATCAAAAATTCTCTCCCAACATTAAGAAGTATGTGATAGTTTTCGACAAAATAAAATAGATACAATTCGATATTAAATTCTATATATCCTAAATTAATATTTTGCTGGAATTTAGTATAATGCTTACACAATACTTATAGATTAACAAAGAATTTTTAGACTTCAAAAAAACGTTTGTTCCTAAGGATAATTATATTCTTGATTTGGGGGATGAAATTTGTGCAAGGAAAATTGATTTCCTTGATATCTTCTACAGTTTGAACGCTTGCTAAGGCTAAGGCGCTTGCCTGTCGATCCGGAGTTGCGTTAGGGCTGATTACCTGGTTGGCTTTTTTCAGAGGTTTTCCCCAAAATTAAGGCAAATGTCAGGTAATCTATGGCGAATCCTCGGCCTCATCTCGCCAAATATCATCTCGCTATCACCAATCCCATCGACGCTAAATAACATCGTAGTTCATACAGCGTAGTTAAATAACCAAGTAAAAATGTAAACAAGTTATTACTACATCAAGAATCATGCGTCTTTGGATTATTATAGCACGCGTGCTCTTAAAAACCATGACTTATTTGCTATGACGTAATACCGGAACGCTTGCTATCTTGGTACTCGCTTCTAGCGCGACGTAACAAGAAATGAAATGCAGGACAGAAGGTAACGCATAATTTATTTCCAGTCTTTAACAATTTTGTTCTGTGGTTCAGAGAAACTATATTAACAAAATAAAGGAACATTTGTAACATAACCTGCAAGGTCATCCATTTACCTTTACTCAATGTCAATGCCAGGTGCAACTACTCGATACGAACATATGAAGACAATTTGTCAGCTATGGATCCTTATTCGAATTTCTTTCATACTTTATTTTCTACAATTTATAATTCTAAAATGCTATAAAGTGTTGTATTCAAGTGGTGGATGAACATAGCCCATTATGACACTGGTGAAAATTGTCGCAGTCACTATCGTTCGTGCGACAAACATTCACTCATGCCATAATAATCAAATTATCCACTTGTTGCATCAATAACTATTATTACTCAAGAAGTATTTTCTCGTTATTATAAAAAATTCCACCACAAAATTAATTCAGGATATGTAGAAATTAATTTTTTAATTGTGCGAAAGGCGTACCCTACATACCCCCCAAAAATAATTAAGGCTAGTTCACAATAAACCGGGAACGGAAACGACAACGAGAACGAGAACGGAAATATTGTTAAAATAAATGTATTTAAATATGAGCATTCACAATTAACGAGAAGCTTGCCGGAGCCCGGAAACGGGAATGTGAAACTTAAATCTGAATGCTCAAATTTAAATACAATAATTATTTCAACAATATTTCCGTTCTTGTTCTCGTAGTCGTTACCGTTCCCGGTTTATTGTGAACCAGCCTTTAATATGTTTAACTGAACCAAGCTCTAACAATTACCATTCACATACAAATCACTATTGAACAACGAACATGCGAGTACTAAGATATTGTACTCAATGCAGTGTAATTTATTTTGTGCGAAGATCGTGCGTATTTGCTTGGTTTCCGCACAAAACCAATCCGCGGTAAGTCTAAAATTCCACATTCAGTATTCCCAACCTAACACACATAACAATTTCCCTCTCTTCTTACCGCTTAAGTGACATATTGATTTTACTGCTTTAGGCTTTTAACATATCATTTTTAGAGACGTTCAATATAGTAATAATTATAAATTGGAAACTTACCACTGCAATTTCGCCTAAATTACACTGTTAGTTATTATTTTTAAATATTTGCAAAAATTAAGTAAACTCTACAACTCCACTAAAGTTACTGCATTCGTGATGCAAGTAACATTAAGAAAGCCGTGAAAAAATCAACAAGATTCCAGACTCATCATAGACTCGGAGAAAAAAACAAACGTATATCACGACCTGATGGAGTATAGTAAACACAGAAAACATTTTAAAGCAACAATGTTGAAGATAGATATTTTTGTTTTGCAAATTTGCCGTCATTGAACAGAAACCAAGATGGAGATTTCATTGCAACTAATTAGAAATTCCTCTTTCAGGTATGTAATAAACGATCTTCGCACAAAATAATGTACGATACACGACCGGTATGTTTTCTTTCAATTCTCGGAAATTAAAAAAGCTCAACTACGTTTCGCTTTTTCAAGCTTTTCCTCGAACATGAAAACTTCAACATACCGCTCTTGTAACGCATATTACTATTGTTATACAGTAAATTCAATCAAACTTTAAGAAAATATTTTTCTCGTTTAATAATAAAAGGATTTTAGTCACAGCTATGGAGTAATGGTCAGCGCGTCTGGCCGCGAAACCAGGTGACCGGAGTTCGAAACCCGGTTGGGGCAAGTTGCCTGGTTGAGGATTTTCCGGTGTTTTCCCTGAACCCAATATGAGCAAATGCTGGGTAATATCGGTGCTCATTTTACCAGCATTATCACCTTCATCTCATTCAGACGCTAAATAATCTAAGATGTTGATACAGCGTCGTAAAATAACGTATTACTAAATGGGTTTTAGAATGCAAATTTTACGATATTTGTTTACATTAATCTCATCAGTTTTAGAACTGAATTTTATAATGACTACTATATTAATCTGCGAATATAATGCAATGGTGACACCCGTCGCAATAACTGCAGGGAAGTCAGTAATTTTCAACACGTAGCAATACAGGTGTCAACGGAATGTTAGACATTTTAAATGGACTCCATGCTGTTGGGACATATCATTACATTCTGAATTGTGACGTGCTTCGTTATATGGCGTGGACTACATTTTTAACAAACTAGTGCAGTGTGTCAGCCACAATCACTGGCGAGTAGGCGAGCTACAGAAGTACAGCGTATCTCCCCCTTCACCACTCAACGAAGGTTCTATAATTACTGGCTTGTATGTAGCCTGAGAAAACTCTATAATATTTCATGCCACTATTCGTCCTACTTTCGTACATTAAATAAAAGGGTCTCACATGTTAAAAAGTGTCCAGAAACTCGGGATTAAAAATTAAAATCCCAGGCCTTATAAAACATTAACTTCATGCGTGTGTTTGTCGGAATAAGGATTATAGTAATCACAACTTTATTTCATGGTTTTTTGCCTGGGAAGTGTTCAAGTACTGGGAGAAGCTTATTCTGTTTAGATTACTTGTTCATATGCTAAATCAAGCAAATCTTCTCTGTTAGTGACCAGATTTTGAAGATATGATATTTATAAATGTTATTTAAGTAATAAATTGAGTAGGAATAAACTACTTTCACTTCACAAATTCACAGTTATTCTAGCTTTTTTTCTTACTTACTTATTTATGACTTTTAGAGAATCCGGTAGTTCATTGCCGCCCTCACATAAGACCACCATCGGTTCCTTTCCTGAGAAACATTAATCCAATCTCTACTATATCATCTCACCTTCCTAAAATACATTTTAATATTATCCTCCCATCTACGTCTCGGCCTCCCCAAAAGTCTCTTCCCCCGGCCTCCTAACTAATATTTTATATGCATTTCTGGATTCGTACATATGTGCTACATGCCCTGCCCATCCCAAACGTCTGGATTTAATGTTCCTAATTGAAGAGTCCACTGCAAGAATCATGGATGGCACTTTCTTGTCGAAAATGAACCAAGACTGTCAATGCATAGCTTAAGACATATAGAATGTACATACAGAGTTATATGGCATTAACACTGATAGTCATTGTCCAGTAATGATCGGAAAATCACAGTTAAGCTTTGAGCGCTAAGCATTTCAAACTTTCAATTGCTTCTCCTGCAAAATGTATTCCAAATGACATCCATCATTCTTGCAGTGGACTCTTCAATTATGTTAGGTGAAGAATGCAATGTGTACAGTTCTGCGTTGTGTAACTTTCTACATTCTCCTGTAACTTCGCCACTTTTAGTTCCAAATTTGTTCCTAAGCACCTTATTCTCAAACACCCTTAATCTACATATGTTCCTCTCTCAAAGTGAGAGTTCAAGTTTCACAACCATAAATAACAACCGGTAATATAACTGTTTTATAAATTCTAAAGGTATTACTTACTGATAAAATAAGAGGCCTACAAAATGTTGTAGTGTCCCGATCACTTTAGCAAAATCTCTTTGCAGGATAAAATGATTCTACTCTCTACATTTGAAGGTAGTTCACGAAACATGCAGCAGCTATACTAAGATGCTATGTCTATTTTTGGAAAGCATGGCGAACCTGATGTTTTCTTAACTCTCACCTACAATCCGCAATGACCTGAAATAGCTACTGCTTCACTCCCACGTGAAAAAATCGACTGAGCTTCCAGACATTGTTACTTGCGTTTTCGCATTGAAACTGAAGAAGTAAAGATGTATAGGTTCAATAGAAAGTATTAGCACGAAGAAACCCATGCGGAGGGGTATGTTCCATTATTATGGAAGCAAATAACTTCCAAAATATCCGATATTCTTCACTGGAAATAAATTTGAAAAAAATTCAATTTGAACTTCTAATGAACTTAGTTTGCAGCATTTGCTGCACAAGCCACTACTATAACTATAATAATAGAATAATAGTAGTATTGAAAGTAAAAGTAATGTGACCTAAACACATCTCCCAATTTTGCACGAGTTCGCCAAAATACAGGTTAAAAAGTAACGGTGACAGAGGACATCTTTCATTTCTAGGGCACTATTTTAAAATTAAATTGAGGAGGAAAAGAGGAGGAAAAACTTGTTATTTTTCGGGATAAAAAAAAAAAAAAGAGAACAGAGTATCGATACATAGGAGAAGATATTAGGAGTGTGTTGGGAGTGTTTTGGCATGGACGTGAGCGATGGACAAGTACAGGAAGCATTTAGAGTAGGAAAGAAGCAAAATAATACAAAATTCAGAACAAGTTAGGCCAATATTAGTAAAATTTAAGAGTGTGGTTACGAAGGAGAGGATTATGAAGAATAGAAGAATGCTAGGGAACACAACGGTCAGAATAGATGACGACTGGAGCTACGAAGTGAGAAGTATAAGACGAGTTTTAATCCCTTTTCTTAAGGCAGCACGAAAAAAATGCACAATTCGCGAAACTCATCAAGGACAAAATTAAGATAAACAATTTGGTTTGTAGTGTAGAGGAATGCTTAGTAACGTTAAAGGAACCGATCGTAGGCTCAGAAGAAAAGGAAAGGAACAGAAAATTTTTGAAAGAAAAAAATCAATGTATGATTTGAGGCTTTCTCGGCGTTGGTTCGCTAATATGTTTTCGCGGGATATCAGCCGAGTTAAGATTTTGGAATGCTCCAAGCTTTCGACTGCTATCTCTGCAGCCATCTTCAGGGAAGTGATGTCCGAACAGAAAGTCGAAAGTTTATATAGATGTTAGGCTGTCTCAGGTGAAACGGGATTGGTTGGCGGATCGGCCAATCCGGGGCCGGGAATTGTCATCGCTCGTAAGCTCCGCCCCTCCCGGGATTCCTGCGTGAAGTTTGGCGGGCGGCGAGCCCTGTTCCGCCGGTTGGAATCGGTTGCCGTCCTCGGTCCGTGATCTTCATGACCTTGATTGTAAGAGGGCCTGAGTTGGTCTAAGGCCGGTGTCCATGCCTGACTGAGCTGGAGTCCACTGTCTCTGTTAAAGTTGTTTTTCTCCAGCTTGATCTCTATGGCCTCCTTGAACTTTAACAGAGACAGTGGACTCCAGCTCAGTCAGGCATGGACACCGGCCTTAGACCAACTCAGGCCCTCTTACAATCAAGGTCATGAAGATCACGGACCGAGGACGGCAACCGATTCCAACCGGCGGAACAGGGCTCGCCGCCCGCCAAACTTCACGCAGGAATCCCGGGAGGGGCGGAGCTTACGAGCGATGACAATTCCCGGCCCCGGATTGGCCGATCCGCCAACCAATCCCGTTTCACCTGAGACAGCCTAACATCTATATAAACTTTCGACTTTCTGTTCGGACATCACTTCCCTGAAGATGGCTGCAGAGATAGCAGTCGAAAGCTTGGAGGATTCCAAAATCTTAACTCGGCTGATATCCCGCGAAAACATATTAGCGAAAAAAATCAAGAATATCGTAGCTAAAGGAGAGGTTAGTGACGCAAGTGTGGTGAGTGTACGCGAGACAATTGTAAATGTATCAAACTCAGCGAAAATTTCCGGAAAGCAGACAGTAACGTCAACTGAAGAAAAAAAACAGGAATGACGCGAACTGGTATTCAGCAAGCTCAGCAGTACAAAACCTCAATGCAAGCGAATGGAAATAGTGGACATCAGATGGGAGCAATTCCGAAGCGGGTGAAGGAACTAAGAACTAAATCGAGCCTGACGAGAAGTAGAGTAATGCAAGTAGGAGATAGTTCAGGGAGCAGTGATGAAGGAAGAGGGGAAAACAGGTGAAAAAACAGGATGACTTAAGGAAATGGCGTGGAGGGGAAATAAATCGTGAAAAAAGAAAACTAAGATCTAAAAAGTAGCAATTTGGAAAAGGGAGTAGTGAAAATTGCAAATAATTAGAGATGTAGAGTGAGGGGGGTTACAGTATTTTTGGTATAATGACGGGTTAGGAATACAGTAGTGGAAGAATTGATGAAAGACGAGAAAAGACTAGTGGAAGAATTGCAGTAATAAATTAAAAATAAATAATGTCCCAATTGGCTAGTAAGAGAGGCGTGTAAAACGGTGAGACGGCACTGTATACTAATAATGTGAAGTGCCGCCTCGCTAAAAGGTGTATTGCTTGAAGACAAATACATACATTCATACATTCATATTTTAAAGTTGCAGTTTTGTTGATACGATACCCCTTCATGGCGTGACACCTGCGAAAGTGTTGCTGGGATTTTAAAAATTCCAAATGTCTTTTTATAACGATTTGTATATATTTTATGAAATTCAGGTTTTAAATGAAAAAATATATATATATATACAGGGACATCATTTTATTTTTACTGACATTTTTAATATTAACTTGGTTATATCTTTCGATTAAAAGTCTAGAACCGGAAACACCGCTTGTTCCCCCTTCCAAGACTGGAGTTCTATGATATTGGCGTGAAATACAAATCAATTTACTAGGTATAGGAGGGAAGAAAAGTAGTTCATCCATTTGTATAAACTAGGAAATATAGCAATTTTGAGTTTGATAATCTTCTTTAGGTTTTTGTTTAATCAAAATAGAGTTCTGTATTAACACTTAGTGTTTTTACTCAGGAATTGAACTATCCATTCGGACTTATTCATTATGCAGTGTATATTATAATGTCCATAGCACATTAGCGTACAATATAGAGAATGAAGTTAAATTAAAAAATAATCATAATACTGATATTTAAACACATTTTTGAAAATGGTGGCCGTTCATTTCAATACAGGCTTCAGTTCTTTTGTGCAAATTATCGCACTATAGACTACTGTACCTAATTCCAATTACCAGTTTCGTCCTTCGTACGAATAACTCATGTTGAAATAATTCTATACCTACTCTATAAAAGAGTACCTTACGTACTGTAAATTCAATCTTCACTTCTGCCCGATTCGAAAAGATAGAAATGCTATCTACTGTCCGTTCAATTTGTTTTGTCGCAGGGTCGTAGAAAGGGAGGGGAAATCACGTTACAGTTAATTACTTAACGATGCCCTTTTATTTAAGTTATTTTAAACAGTTGTATAATATTACGTAGACATGCAATTCCTAATAGAAATTAATGTTTTCAGAAAAGAGCTAAGACAGCCCAGCTACTAGACTTTACAGAGGGACGAACAGAAGCAGATGGGGGAAACCGGAATGCGACGTAGGCAAATGGACGACAGTACCTGTGCGAAAATATGATTCAATATTCAAAGCACTTTCGTCACTGGAAAACGCGAACATATTTCTCTAACGTACTATACTCACTAACTCAGTACTGCATAAGCGGTCTTGGTTCTGTGTGGAGAACGGTTGTAAGTTTACTAGTAGAAGGGGTGGGGGTGAAGTACATTAAAAAAACTCAGGTACAATAAAATTTGAAGTAAAAATAAAATGATGTTTCTATATGTAATTGAAGTTTAAACTCAAAGTATATAATTTTGTATCCTTTAAAATATTTTATAATAAAGAGAAACGTCTTAAGGATCCATTTTCTTACATGTATAAATGCTGGGCAGAGGTAGGCCTGTAATACCAAAAGGCACGGCGCTAAACAAAACTTATTTCATTTCACATCCTCCACAATTCCACAAAGTTTGTCGGAGTTTGTGAGTATTCTGTATCCAGAATTCATACACGCAAACATATGTAGGTACACAGAGTCCTTTGCTGTCATACAAGTGATACCAATTTCTGCTAATCACTTTACAGCACAAGGGCTCGGTGCGTGTATCTTGTCTTGTTCTTGATTAAACCTGCATGGTCACTAGTACAACAGACTCACTACGAAGTACACGGGTACGTCTAGTCGTGGCTCATAAATAGAGACAGACAAAATATGAAATTTAATATTCTGAATCATTCCTGCTGGAGTCGACGGCAATTCGGAAGGCGGTAGTCTGCTAGCGTTTGCGTCGATACAGATAGAGAGAGCAAGGCAGCGTACAATATTGCCACATCGTACTGTTGCCGTGCCGAAAATGTAAAAGCTGGTTCACAATAAACCTGGAACGGAAACGACAACGGGAACTAGAACGGAAATATTGTTAAAATAAATGTATTTAAATGTGAACATTCACAATGAACTATTGTGAATGCTCACACTTAAAAACATTTATTTTAACATAATTTCCGTTCTCGTTCTGGTTGTCCGTTCCCGGTTTATTGTGAACCAGCCTTTATCGTGCGCCGAGCCACTGTGTAACCTGCAACGTGCATAGCACCTGTGGAGGGAGGCGGACACCCGAAGGGGAAGTGAAGAAACTGACTTATTAACGAATTTTCATTTTCCTTACATCAAGCACTTAAATATAATTTTATACAGTACAAGGCTACAAACTAATGTTTAGTACGTGTAACGAAGAAAGAAATGAAGAATAAAACATAGGACACATTATCACAACCTAAAATTAACTGTCTTCAGAATGTCTCTGCGACAAAGTTTCAAAATCAGGAATTACGTCACTGCCAGTCGTAGTTGATCACGAAGGTATTTGTCTGTCAGTAGTGATATAAATTTGGTTTTTACTATTTTAATTGTTGAAAATAATTTTTCACAAATGTAAGTTGTAACGAACATGGCTTCAACAGAGCAAGCGAAAGAACGAAGCTTCGGATATTTATTTTTTTGGCAAAGATTTGAAAAAGTTCAACATTTGTCAAGTCCTTACATCTAGATTTCATTTAACATCACATTATAAATGTGTGAGTTTAAAGGGAAGATCTAACCGCATTAATCGTACATCTGCTGAAAAAGGATCGACGTACAGAGACAATGATGATGATGATGATGATGATGATAATGGTGATGATGATTATGATGATGATGATAATAACAACAACACAAACTTTTAATGTTTCATGAGTGACATGTAGTATAATGCCGTTTTATGTTATACAACCGTTTTCCTCGTAATACTTGTGAACAAATCATACATTTAATATTCTCATCATATTGGCAGCAGAAAAATGCGTCCTCCCATCCTACTTGGAACTTTCGTTTAAAAGAGGTACATGGTTTGGAGAGAGACATTGCGACGATACGCCACTCGCAGGTCAGAGACAAATACAAATGGAACGGAGTTTGACTCTAGTGAGTAAGAGGGTGGGGGTTGAGGGAGGTAGGAAAAAGAGGAAATGCACAGCTAACATTGCGAGCCACAATGTGCTCCAAAGTCGAATTTTCGCCACGGCTGTCGTACTCCAATACAAATAGCGCAGGAGAGAATTGAAATTATCAAAAGACAACAATGACCTTAGCAGTTGATTACCTAAAGCATGACACCAAACAAACCCTCTTTCCTTCACCAACAATATTCTTTGCACGGTTCTCAATTCCACACCACATGCTTCTGCAGTTGTTTCTTGCAACGTTCCAGCCTGCATCAAGATGGCCGGCAGCGTTCCGCTCGTCAACGTTTATAAAATAATTATACGCCTCAAACACTCTTTTCCGCGCCTGCCTGTGCAATACTTGTCTTTTTACAGTCTCTCCTTCCATTTATTTACCTTACACACAAATAGTAAATGTTACTTTTACTTATTCGAACAAACGAACTCGGGAAGTACTTGTTATGGACTGATTCCGATTGGTTCTACTGTACAAGCTTGTGACGTCACATGCCAGAAATTCTACGGCGCATATAGCAGCTGACCGCTTTCCGAAATGCCGTCTAGTCTAGCGATACGGGAACTTAGGATGTCATTAAGAGGGGTGAAGGGTGAAATTTATATTTTCTACATTTTTCAAGCTATGTCCTTGATTTTTTGTGCATATAGTCACGGTGTGGTAGACAGTGATGTAGTAACGTTTCATTTCTGTGATTCAATTCGCTTCTGAGTTATCAACAAAAATATTCTGAAAAGAATTGCGTATTTCAAAATGAAATGTGTTGTTCAATTTTTAATAAAATGTTTTTGCAAGATCAGTGGGATATTTACAAAAGCATGACGCATCCGTTTTTCTATACCTTTAATATAAAAGTGGCGGAAGTTTTATAACCACTGCATACCTAAAAATGAAAGTTTCCATTGACACTATAAATATTTCATTTTTTTATTTCGAAAAAGTCTTAATTTAATCATAAAACCTGTGCGTTATTTTATTAATCATAGTATATAGAACATGCAGTGAACATTTGATGTTACCAGCATCAAAATTGTAAGAGTCTTTACACTTCTAACTTGACGAAATGTGATGAACACAAAAATGTGAGAAAATAGTTTGTAAAATTTGCAGCGATTTATATACTGCTTTCGAGCGCCACAGGAAATTGAAACTTTCTCAACATATAAATAAGAGACTGCTAATTTATTTTCCTTACAAGAAAACGAAAATGCGATTTTTGACTGAAAATGACCAAAATTTGACCCGTCACCCCCTAACGCCCAAAAAATTATATTTAATAAATTTCTGGTAAAATTGTCAGATTCATATAAACATTCATTATCCCCCCTTCCGTAAATATTTCTAAAGCTACGATTGAACCGGGATTTCAAAATATTTTAAGAATTCAACAGGGACGTTTTCCATAAAACTCTTAAAAAAAACAAAGCCGTCAATTTCGTAACATTCCGTAGTACCCAATAACAAGGTACGCCTACACTTATTATAAGACAGTGGATGAGGGATGACTTATCTTTGAATGTGGGTGCACATTTACTATATGTTACATTTTGTTATTCAGACCATTGGCTGAACAGGTTTTAAACGTAAACAGACGATGTCTACATGCTACTGTATCTCCGTACAGTCAGAAGGAAAAGAAAAATGACGTACTGTGGTACATACCTTGCAAGGTTCAGTCCTCGTCATCATTGATGCAATTACCAGCGTTGCAGTAAACGACGATATATTCTCGTAAGTTGTCGAACCTGAATCGTCTTCGTCTATGGCTTAAAAGTTTATTTTTTTATCGAGAGAATTTCAGAAGAAAAGCTTTAAAATGGGGATCACTCAATTTCTTGAGAGGAAAATTTGCACTGAGCATCATGTTGCATATGTCTTTGTAAAACGTTGCGTTTAGACCAGCACAACTAAATGATGGTGATGATTATGATGATGATGATAATGTTGAAGATGATGTAGATCAGGCCTGTACAAGGTTTGCGCTCTCCGAGTCGGCTCACAGCTCATGAGCGGAGGCACATATTGACTGCGCTCTGTATAAGGGTGGACTGGAAGAAGGGGTGATCTCGTACAAAATTTACACAAAAGGAAGTAGTATTACGAGTGTTTATGAAATGAATTCCCGTTCAGTGTTTGCAAAACTCTATTGGACTATTATTAATTAATAAATAAATATTTATTTTACAGAAATAATAGAAATTCTATAGCTACTTAAATGTACAATATCATTTTGTTATATTTTTTTATTTATCAGTACATCAAAACGAGGTTTTATGCTGTTGGCAGCTGAAAGGAACAGTACCCTATTGATCTTAATGAAACATCAGTTACAGATGTTCGATGCCTGCCTTTATTAAAGTTGATTATAGAAAACAGTTACTCACAAACATAAATGTTGAGCCAAACATAGCAATCATTTTCATAGCCAGCATGTGTAGTCGTGGATATTATTGCTAATGTTTAGTTTTGTAAAACTCAACCAGGCTAGTAGTACTATTCAAACGATCTTTAGCCCTTACGTCATATTGAAGATCAATAAGTTCGAGCTGTAAATCGTTAAATGTTAAACGTTATGTTCCGGCCTTTAGTTTCCTCCATACTGTACTGTAGCAGTAGGTAAGTAACGTGAAAGAGTTACTGAGAATAGGCCTACACACTGCACTCCACTACATAGCTGAGTGGGCTTTTCCCTCTCCTCTACCCATAGCAAGTCTATATCATTCTGACTTATCTTCCTCTCTATTTCGGCGAGCGGTAAACAAAGCTCTCCCGCTCCGAAAGAGCGCGTGCACTCGTTGAGCGCTGTTTGTGCAGGTATGATGTAGATGGTTCCTCAGATTTCATTTCAACGCATTTCCTGTGCAATGTACTGTTGCAATGTTTCTGTAAAGCCTGAGCTGTTCTGGTTTTTTACATTACGCACGATATTGTCTTCGTTAATACATAAAATGTCACTCTCATACTTCTTAATTGCATTTCATATCTCTGAGCGAATTTAACGTTTTGCCATTATGAATGGATCAACACAACATATTCAACGCGTACTAAATACTTGAGCAGGATAACACAACTGCACACATTGCGTTGCAATGTTACTATGACCGGACCGGGGTTCCTTCATTTTGTACGCTGCTATACTCGCCAGGTACACAAAAGGATGGTGAGAAGGACTTTGATGGCAAATCCAATCTACAGTGTCAATGATATTAGCAATAATACGTTTTAGATACTATTTGTTTTAACCTCATCTAATTGACAAATCTGTACATTTTAACCTGATTTTATACTATTTCTTTTAAAACTTTTACCTGTTTTTGTGATTATCTGGTTCTTGTACATATATTAATTTTTTTTATTCTTACATTTATTCATATTTATTCATTATATATCAATAATCTATAAATCAATCAATCTATAAATCAATCAATATTATATATCTACTCTGACGTTGTCAATGGTTGTAAATTGAATGACATTAAATCAATCATCAATCATCATCAATATCTATCTATCTATCTATCTATCTATCTATCTATCTATCTATCTATCTATCTATCTATCTATCTATCTATCTATCTATCTATCTATCTATCTATCTCTATCTATCTATCTATCTATCTATCTATCTATCTCTATCTATCTATCTATCTATCTATCTATCTATCTATCTATCTATCTATCTATCTATCTATCTATCTATCTATCTATCTATCTATCTATCTATCTCTATCTATCTATCTATCTATCTATCTATCTATCTATCTATCTATCTATCTATCTATCTATCTATCTATCTATCTATCTATCTATCTATCTATCTATCTATCTATCTATCTATCTATCTATCTATCTATCTATCTATCTATCTATCTATCTATCTATCTATCTATCTATCTATCTATCTATCTATCTATCTATCTATCTATCTATCTATCTATCTATCTATCTATCTATCTATCTATCTATCTATCTATCTATCTATCTATCTATCTATCTATCTATCTATCTATCTATCTATCTATCTATCTATCTATCTATCTATCTATCTATCTATCTATCTATCTATCTATCTATCTATCTATCTATCTATCTATCTATCTATCTATCTATCTATCTATCTATCTATCTATCTATCTATCTATCTATCTATCTATCTATCTATCTATCTATCTATCTATCTATCTATCTATCTATCTATCTATCTATCTATCTATCTCTATCTATCTCTATCTATCTATCTATCTCTATCTATCTATCTATCTATCTATCTATCTATCTATCTATCTATCTATCTATCTATCTATCTATCTATCTATCTATCTATCTATCTATCTATCTATCTATCTATCTATCTATCTATCTATCTATCTATCTATCTATCTATCTATCTATCTATCTATCTATCTATGTATCTATCAAAAGACGGACGGCGCGGCACGTGCCATATACTCTGATATGAAACAACTTCACTTTTCCTTAAGTCATCCCCCATACACTGTCTACTTATTATTATATAAAAAATAAGAAATCTACAAATTCCCCTTTAGAGTCATTGAGCTCGTACGCTACAGGTATAATGCGAATTACAATTTAAAATAGATTAATGTTATTCTTCATTCAAATTGTTAGTAGACAGATAACAGACAAATACAAGGAATTTCAATGAGGAATATGGAGAAAAATAAAAATAATAATATAAAAAACATCGGTGGGGTGATCATATTATCTTGGTAGTAGGAGGGTTAGCAATACTAGACCTGACATCTAGTGACACCAAGTGCGAAGTGTCAGGATCCGGCCTTCCAGAAGAAGGAACTTGTTCTTTCCCCGAATGTCGTCTTCATGCGATCACGTCGCGAATCAAATAACTGTTCCTCGGTGTCTAGGTCTCACTCACAAACTTAATTCGAGATTAGAATTTAAACAGCTTTTTACTGGGCCGTTACAGTCCACAGAGGGCTCTCGTGCTCCACGAGGGGTCAAAAGTGTGATAAAACTTCGATATCACGCAAAACTTCCAATACTCCAGTCCTTGCACAAATGGCATCGACTTCCTAATAATTTGGTTGGAATTCCCTGCAATCTAGCGTAACGCAGAATGCATTTGTCTCAAGGCTCAAAACGGCGCCGCATGTCCTTCTTCCTTTCTCTATAGTCTCAACACGTTTCATCCAAGGTTAAACCGAATGTCACGGTACGTGTATTAAATTTAACATGCGATTTGTTTCAGCTGAGAAACTAACTTCCCCAAATAGAACTGCAACATTACTTTTGATATGGCAGAAGAAATTTAATGTTAAATGTTAGTAACAATTAATATAACACATCGTACAAAGAGTGAATCGTAAGTAGTGTGATTAATTATAGGAGGTTATTGTTTGAGATATTTCAAATAAAAATTAATATAATTTTGCTCGTTTTTGCTTCCGTTTCGAGATATATCATGGGTGCTTTGGAAAATCCATTGATTTAATTCTCAATATTATGTTCATTTCATTTTAGAGACGAATTCATTCTGATAATAAATGATTGAAAGTGCAGATTAGATTAGTGGGGATAAGTGGTCGGTGAACGTTAGTGATTCATGTGAATAAATTAAGTTGACAACAACGGAAGGGTACAACTTAATGTAAACAATGTTGGGACCAATTAATAAGGAATTGAGAGAAGTGATTGTTTAGTTCAGGCATGCCAGAAATCAGACTCTGAATGTGCAGTTATGTGCGCGGATCGCCGGTCCGTGCAGACTGCATCATTCGAGCGTTGCTCTTACCAATTCTTAGCTGGAGGGGTACAATAATCTATTCTGCGCTTCTAGGGTTGGATTAAATAGGCATTTGGGCATTATAAACACACATAGCAGAAGAAAAAAACACGGTTATTATCAGTGTCCAGACTTGACAATTGTAATACAAGAAACTTTAGGCTTACTCTGTTATAATTCACAAAGTAGTGGTTTGTAAAACATAATTTATTAATATGATTTTTATATAGTACGGTATTTGAAGAAAAAATATTGCAGTAACTCGAAACAACAGAAAAATAACAAGTATTTCATTTTACGTAGAAAGTACTAATTATTTTGAAGTAGTAGTCCCAATTCTTTTATTATTCGTCGAACATTATTATTTATTGGGACCATTGGTACACAAATGTTGAAGAAAATATTATACTCCCAATGAATTACATGCAGTAGGACATTGTAATTTTTACATTGAAATCATTTCCTTGCTGTATGTCAATATAAATTAACATTAATATTAATACATCATATAAATTAAGCTTAAAATTTAAATTCACATATAGTTTGAATTTGGAAAAATTGTTTGAGAGGGTATCGACAAGTTGGATCTCTGTTAACGTAAGCGCTCTAAACTGTAGCTACCCGGGAACTCCACCCGACACCGACGATATTCCCTTTTATATCCAGGTTTAATGGTTTATTAAACGCCAGAGACCCACAACGAGTGCAGCATAAATGATTGTGTGACTTGAAATTGTGGACTAACGATTTAACGTGCAGAAAATATTTAGATATACAAGTAGATAGAGAAACTCTCCAAGTTTTTTTAACATACCTTGTTCCGGTGCCCGATGTATCGATCCCGGGACATCTGGCCGGAACGTCCAGCGCTTCTACCTCCCACACGATGAGCTGTAACTCCACCCGACACCGTCTCAACGATGGCGTTGATGATGCGGTCACAACTCTGGGCTGATTTGCCGGTAATGGAGAGACCCAAAAACAGAGTCTTTAACATATCCCCACAGTGAAAAATCACAGGGTTTATGTCAGGGGAACGTGCACAGGACAATATATTATGCAAATCGTCTTTCAGGTGAAGCTCCCGAAATCCATTTGTTTGAAAATCTGTTGTTCAGGAAAAATTGTTCTGGCGCGGCGTCGATCCCGATTTCGTACCAGCGCTCTACCTCCACTGAGCTGGGAACTCCACCCGACACCGTCTCAACTTTTCCCTTTATATCCAGACGCGTGGCTGACGAAACGCCAGAGACCCACAACGAGTGCACACATCCTGTGTGACTTGATTGATTGTACCATCGTTAATGGTCTTGGGGTCTGTGGATCTTTATGGAATCTTGTTTGAAAATTTCAAGCTGCAAAATTGTTATGACTGATCTTGTGGAATGAAATTCAAATCGCTTTATGCAGCTCAACTGACCAAGTCGCCATTTCTGTATCAATATAGTTTATTTCCTCTTTGACCGGTAAGTATCGACAAGTTGGTACGCCGCGAAAGAAATTAAAAGTGTAGTAAAACTTTGAGAGATACCTTATTTCCATTTATGTCATTGGTTTAAAGGTTTATTAATATCAGTATATTAGCGTAATAAAGTGAACTAGATGGAAAATTTATGCCACTGTATATTTTTCCAGAAAATATTTCCGCCTTGCAAATAGTTCATTCTTCGCTCCTTACAACCTTAAGAGCCTCACATGTATTCCTCACAATATTCTCATCACTTACCAGCTTCATGAAGTGAAAGTCGTAAGTCGTCTAATCTTTGATGGCTGTGTTAGTACAGACTCCAAAACAACGCCATTGTCAAGTTCGTTTTGCCGTGAGAGTACTGATTAAGAAATAAGCGCTGGCAATGTCATATTTTGAGAACTTTACTAATCTGATCTAAACTATCACAAGACTATTACCTCGACATGGGCTAATGAAAGCCTTTCATTTTAAAATAATTATTGTTGGCTGAGGAAAACATTATAACAATTATGTTATACGATTCGTAATTTCTCTTCTTCATTATCTGTGAACTCCTCACTTTATTTATAATAACTCATTCACAGACAGCCAAATCAGCACCCGTACTGAAACTGCGTTACTGAAAGAAAAAGCTGATATGCTGTTGCAGGTCTGTATAGCCCTGTCGCGTCCCCCTCCAAGGCGATTCACTCCCTCCAGGTAGGGGAATAGAAAGTGCACATCGCACAGAGACTACTGCACAATGTACAGGGTTTTGGCATGCCTGGTTTAGTTAAATGGGAGAATAACTGGGAAAAGGAGGGGTAAATAGAAAAAGAGGGGAGGGAAACAGGGGTGATAGACGGGATAGAAAAGTGATCAGGGTCATTTATATGTAATACTCGGATGTTTAAACAAAAACCTAAGCAGAATATGTATCCAAGGGAGTGATGGCACTGTATACAGAAATGTGAAGGGTCATCACGACCGATGTAAGCTGGTGGAATAAATATCATATATATAAAGAAATGCTTGAAAGGATTTTAGTTCTGACCTTTAATTGTGCAGAAATTTTATCCGAAAAAAATGTAAGATTTTAAAATTCCTTTCCCGAACGAAAAGTTACATTTGTTTGGAACAAATTTTTTCACATTCAAAGGACAAAACTAAAATTCCTTCAATAGTTTATTATCATAATACACTGCTGTCTTAAATGGACTGAGCATATTGGGAATTAAATCAATGGTTTTCCTAAAAGACGCTATGAATTGTTTCATATGAAACAATTTTTATTTCGAAAATGAAGAAAAACGAGCTAAAATGTATTTAACTTTTTTGTTTGAAATATCTCATAGAATAGCTCCTTGGAAATAATAACATTACTTACGGTTTATCCTGTATATTTATAGGGTGACCTCTCTCCCGTATTTTCAGGGAACTATTGTATTTGAACTAATATTTTTGGATCCCCCAGCATTCATATTGGTCTCCTAACCCTCCCGTATGAATCAATCTTTACCAATCACGGTCGCCAAATTTTAGTGCATCTAACAATAACAACCTGCAGATTTTCAGAGTGAATAGCTCATGTTGTATGTAACATAAAAGTGTAATACTATATTGGTGGAAAATTCATAGTTTCCTAAAAAACAAAATTTCCAAATGTTTAACACCCTCCTATTCGGTAACAATTGCGTATGGGATCATGAATGTTGTCCACACCTACAGTAGATCTAATAAAGAATGATTTATTCTTTTTTAGGTGTATTTCATTAGCACGGTTTTCGTGTAAATTTAATTTAAAAACCACAAATTTCAAGCCACTGAACGATGCGAGCGGACTGCAACGTCATAGCGAAGGAAGGAGGCGCATGTATAGAGACAAACCTGAGTTCTTTGACTTCTTACATCTTTATTATGAGAAGAAAGACGACTGTGTTAGCGGCAATATTGCCAGACTGTTGAAGCTTCCAACATTCAGTACCCTGAATAAGTAAAACTAACATTTACTGTGTGTGTATGTATGTATGTGTGTGTAAGATAAATAAATGGAAGAAGAGACTGTAAAAAGACAAGTATTGCACAGGCAGAAGCGGACAATACTGTTTAAGGTGTATTAGTACATTATGCAACGTGCCTATAATGAAGGTAATTAAGAAGTGAGTATGGATATTTATGAAACGAGCGCTTGCGCTCGTTTCATAATTTTCATACGAGCTTCTTAATTACCATTATAGGCGAGTTTCATACGACTTTTTATGCTCGACCATATTTCTAACTTGTTATTATTAATTTTTTAGCAATGTCCCATATGTTTTGAGATGTGCGCAGACGCGAAAGTATTGATTTTTTTGCGAGGAACAGATGTCCACATTGACATTGCTAGGCCATAAGAACCTACAGAGATAACATTGAAATTAAATTAGACATTGAAAAACGAGATGACAAATTGAATTTATTTGAATATTATTTACAATTACCGCTAATTATTATAGTAACAGAACATAATCTTCTGCGACAGTATTGGATTTCCAGCCTCCGTGACTTTTCGCTAATTCTCTTTCGATTGCATATCCGAGAATAATCGATACTTGCGGTTTTATAACGGTAGAAAGCTGACCTGTCATTGGCTGAACAGTTGTAACCTGAGTCGTCATTGGCTGAAAGACCTGACCTTTAATGAGTAGGTGTACTTTAATGACATGCATTAAAGGTCTGCTACCAGATGTATAATTACTACATTTCGGCATGGTCGAGTATAAAATTATTTTAAAGACGTTGACGAGCAGAACGCTGACAGCCATCTTGATGCTGGCTGCAACGTTGCCAAAGCGTAAGAAACGACTGCAGAAGCATGTGGTGTGGGATTGAGAACCGTGCAAAGAATATTGTTAGTGAAGGAAAGAGGGTTTGTTTGGTGTCATGCTTTAGGTAATCAACTGCTAAGGTCATTGTTGTCTTTTGATAATATAAATTCTCTCCTGTGATATTTATATTACAAGTGCTTGTGAAGTACGATGTGGCAATGTTGTACGCTGCCTTGCTCCCTTGCTCTCTCTACCTGTCTCATCCGATTAAAACGCTAGCAGACGACCGCCTTCCGAATTGCCGTCGACTCTAGTACCTTCAAGACTTCAAGACTATTTAAGGTGAGAGATGAAGTGAGGGGAAGGTGTAGCAGATAGGATGAGGGAGAGGTAAAGAGAGTTGAGAAAACACCATCTGCAACGTATTTTTTCCAACACAAAGAATTCCACCTATCTGGGGATCGAACTTGCGTCGTCTGGATAGAATACTAGCACGCTAGTCCTCGAGCTACAGAGGCATCATATTTGGAAGCCAGATATTTGCTAGAAAAATTATATATTTAAACCTAGGAATTTCTTAACTACCTCTTAAGTAAGAAGTGACTTTGGAGACGCAAAATATGTTATTGGAGTGTAGAAAGGTCCAATGTCCTCTGAAATATTTCAGTTTATTCTTGTATTGTGTCTTCAGATTTGATTTTTATAGTTACAATATCGAGTATCGACAGACTGTGCCATCGATCTCTCTCTCTACTTTAATTCCTATGGTGGATGGTGATGATGAAGGTTAACTTCCATTATGCGAAATTTTTGTCTAACTATGTCAGTGATGTCAAAGCAAGGGCATTTTTCTGACCTTGACGTCGTGCGCGGGCATTAAGCGCTAGGTATGCTAGGAGGAATAAGCAGCCTGTTGGACTACGAAAACAGTGGTGCACAAACTTCAAACGGAACGTGAAATTTTATGTCGTTATTTTTATATGGCTTCTTTCTGTTTGTTATTTTCTATATTGTCTGTAAAACAAAATTACTAACACCTATTTCTTAGCCCAATATTGCAGTTGTGTTTTAAACGTTAATAACATAATAAAGAGTAAAGAAGGAATATTCACACAAATTCTATAATAATTACAACTATACTGTATTAAGTGAATTAAACATAAAGAAAGTGTTATCTCAAAGAAAGACACTGAATATGACATGATAAGTTGAAAGTGATACTGATGGTATCTTAGGCTTATAAAAGTAATCAAAACAATATTATAGTACAAAGAAAAGTTGTCTAGGTATATGTTTTAACTGTAACTAATATTACATAATAAATCTCTTATCGCATTATGCTTTTAGATAATATTGGTGCGCAACTTTCTGTTATCAGAATATTAAATTATCTCGAAATCTGCTGAAGCTATAGAGCTGACGTTTTACCAACACATGGGCACATATATTTTGTTTGTGATGTAACAGTATTTGCTTTGTTAATTCATTTCCTTACAAACATTTTCCATCCGAATATTTTCAAAAATTTTAATACACTATCTTCAGTAATACGTATTTACGATATATTAGATTTACGAAGACATTGTTTTAGTATCTGTAAGGGTGTTAACAAATGTGAAAATTACACGTTTTTTGAAAAAAAGTTGAGAAAATATTCCGTTTGAATAAAAAAGCAAACCTATGAAAAATAAACATTAAAATTTAACTTACATTCTTATAATGCACTTATACTTCTCAGATAAATCTAAAAAGTAACATGGATATAGTTTTAATAAGTTCTCTTCCCTTTATCTATTTAATTAGTGCTGGCCATCTCTGTATATAGCTCGACCAAGCGGCATATATCACCTCTTTCGTCTGTCTCTTTCCTTTCCGCTGTAAAGCGCTCAGGCTCACCTGGGCTCTAAAGCGCGCGCTTGCGTCTATGGGCATTAGTTGACATGCTTGGTGTAGAAGATAGAATGAAAGCGGGGAAACGAGAGTATCTTGAGAAAAAGCCATCTCCAACGTATTTTTGTCTCAACACAAAGAATTCCACCTATCTGGGGATTGAATTTGTCTCGTCGTCTGGATAGAATACCAGCGCGCTAGCTCTTGAGCTATAGAGGCGTCATATTTTGAAGCCAGATATTTGCTAGAAAAACGATATATTTAAACCTAGGAATTTCTTAATTACCTTTTAAGTAAGAAGTGACTGCGAAGACGAGGAATATGTTATTGGAGTGTAGAAAGTTCCAATATCCTTTGAAGTATTTCAGTTGATTCTTGTATTGTGTATTCATATTTGACATTTATAGCTATAGTATCGAGTATCGAGAGACTGTGCTATCGATCTCTCTCTTTAATTTAATTCTTATGGTGGATGGTGATGATGAAGACAAAGTTCCATTATCCCAAATTTTTGTCTAACTACGTTGTCTCATCAAATAAATTACAAGCGTGAAATAACAAGTACTCTCGAAATATGGGAGAAATCACGATTGGAAAAAGATCCTGCATATTTTCCTCAGATTCTCGTTAAAGACTTTATTTTACTTTTCCCCTTATGGCGATATGTATTCACAGGGAGGAGGGTTACTATAAAGTTATGCCGCATCAGAAGGCACAAGTCGATATTATGAGAACATAACAGCAGCGTAAAGATATCCTTCAATCTCCCTCAATGGGAATGCATCCCTGGTTTCTAGGTCGATAGTTATACTGAGCACTTGCTTTGAATCGCTACCGTTATTAAAGACCTTTCCTCTGTATAAATGCATTCAACTTTTAAGAGGGAGCAGTAGTAAGTTTCCCAACTTCTACAATTTTCAAACGACCTGAATAATTTTTACACAGCATGTATAGCTACGAATAGGAAAATAAAGTGCTTGCAAAACTTGAATAAATCGTTGGTTTTATTTCCGATATATTTATTAATTGATATTTTTAATTCGCATATTAAAAGTGCTCCAAAAATTACTAAAATGATCTCTGATCATTAAATTATTTTTTCTGTAAACGACTGAACCATATTTTTCGTTACTGAGTGCAGATTTTGAATTCTTGAATGTAGCAGTGAATTAAAAAATTGAATTCATCACAAATGTTATAGTATCACAAAATGGGGTGGGTGCATGTATCCAATGCTTATCCACTTCACGTACGTTATTCGTATTTCGAATATTCCGAATAGATGGCAAGACGTGATATATTTTCAAGTTGCACACCACTTCGGCGGGCCACGCCGTGTTCGATGTGTATCTATGAAGAGTTATATCGTGTACTAGGGTGAGTGTATGTGTAAGTGTTCGTGTAAGAGTGCTGTAGAACTATTGACATATTATAATAAAGTATGAGGATGTAAATACAGTTAGGCCAAGTATAAATATGTATGAAAAAATGAAGGAACATATCTTCAACATAATACGTAACAAAACACATCATTATCTATTAAGTATATGCCTATTAGCGTGAACTCAGTGAACTTTAATTCCTGTAAATACGAAGTGAAAAAAAATGTTTATAACTAATTTATTACAAAAGGAATAATATTAATAAATAAACCTTGAAAACCAACAAAGCGAGTGTACGCATCTACAAATTATAGGTAGTCCTGACGTATAGCAGGCATTTCGAATCTTCGACAAAACTGCAACATTTATGGGATCACAAAACAGCTGTTAACAATGAACTTGAAAATCAACGGCGTAACTTTATTGATATAGCAGGCGAGACCCAACAATTTTGCTAGAATTCTGATATTCCACAAACCACAAGAAAGATCACAAAATGTAGTTTATATAATATTTAATATTTAGAAGAATTGTCAATCACTTTGTCATTATTAATAACCGTAAAAATTGCCAAAGACTGCAGCCATATTTTCATGTGCTGTTTTGTTTTTATCGCCAACACGCACTTAGTTTATAATACATAAACATTTAACGTTTGGTACGACTGCGAACATAATTCCATCGACACACACTTATATTGTAACATTAATTTACATTGAAAATCGGCGTTAGCACAAACACATGTTCCGTATTGTAGGCCTCCGCTTGACAGATAATTACAGTGTTGCCGAAGTATGGCACCGGCTTGTAACTGAAGAAGGCTCTGGCACAGTCTTTATGAAAGATGATTAAATTTAAATATAAATAAAATGCATGTCTAATTAGGTGCGTCCTACATACATACAAAAATTCTAATGAGCCTTGGCTTTAGTATAAAATACTGTACAAGGTGGATCAAAAGTCTCTTTCTCCAATATGCGTTCTTATGTTTCATACTTATATATATATATATATATATATATATATATATATATATATATATATATACTTACTTACTTACAAATGGCTTTTAAGGAACCTGAAGGTTCATTGCCGCCCTCACATCAGCACGCCAGCAGTCCCTATCCTGTGCAAGATTAATCCAGTCTCTATCATCATATCCCACCACCCTCAAATCCATTTTAATGTTATCCTCCCATCTACGTCTCGGCCTCCATAAAGGTTTTTTTCCCTCCGGTCTTCCAACTAACACTCTATATGCATTTGTGGATTCGCCCATACGTGCTACATGCCCTGCCCATCTCAAACGTCTGGATTTAATGTTCCTAGTTATGTCAGGAGAAGAATACAATGCGTGCAGTTATGTGTTGTGTAACTTTATCCATTCTCCTGAAACTTCATCCCGCTTAGCCCCAAATATTTTCCTAAGCACCTTATTCTCAAACACCCCCTTAACCTATGTTCCTCTCTCAGAGTGAGAGTCCAAGTTTCACAACCATACAGAAGAACCGGTAATATAACTGTTTTATAAATTCTAACTTTCAGATATTTGGACAGCAGACTGGATGATAAGAGCTTCTCAACCGAATAACAACACGCATTTCCCATATTTATTCTGCGTTTAATTTCCTCTGAGTGTCATTTATATTTGTTACTGTTGCTCCAAGATATTTGAATTTTTCCACCACTTCGAAGGATAAATCTCCAATTTTATATTTCCATTTCGTACAATATTCTGGTCACGAGACATAATCATATACTTTGTCTTTTCGGGGGATTTACTTCCAAACCGCTCGCTTTACTTGCTTCAAGTAAAATTTCCGTGTTTTCCCTAACCGTTTGTGTATTTTCTCCTAACATATTCATGTCATCCGCATAGACAAGAAGCTGATGTAACCCGCTCAATTCCAAACCCTGCCTGTTATCCTGAACTTTGCTAATGGCATATATATATATATATATCGTAACTACAATAAAGGAATAGCTTGTGTAATAAGTGGTACTTTCACAACCATGTTCGTGCGTCAACTGTTTTTCCGGATGTCAGCAGTCGTTCTGCCGATATGCACTTCAAATGACAACAGGGTGAAGCACTACCTCATTTTGGTGTAGGAGTGGGTTACTTCTTGAACCAGCGCAATTCCGTGAATGTCGTGGTACAACAGAATGATCATCCAGATCATGCGAACTTCTACCATGTAATTTTTCGCTGTGAGTTATCCTGAAAATGATTATTTTGCTCACAAACCGCAGGATGTGCATCATTTCCGACACGTGACCGAACAGTTATTCATGAAAATCGATGAAAGTCGTGAGTTATATTCTCCCATCTGTAAATCAGTGTCTAAACGTTGTGAATTGTGTATCGAGAAACAGGGCCTTCGTTTTAAGCAAAATCTATAAATGAATGAGAAGTAAAATGTAAATTCGATGTAATTAAATGTAAGAAAGTGTATGGGGAAAGCGACTTTTTACCCACACTGTATAATCACTTCACTATTTGAGTCGCTTAAGAAACTTCTTGCCCCAGCAACTAAAACTTACCCTAGTACAAACCCTAGCAATGCCGCATTTCGATTATTCTGACGTTTTGTTAAGTGACCTAAGTTCTGAACTGTCTGTCAGTCAAGTTACAGCGAGTTCAGAATATGTGCGTTAGATACGTATGCAACATCCGACGATATGATCACATTTCACCGTCCTTCGCAAGTCTTTCGTGGCTCCGACTTAAAGAACGTAGAACTTTACACTCCTTGTCATTGCTCTTTCGAATTCTGCATACTTCAACACCAAATTACGTTTCGTCTCGTTTCTCTTATCTATACTCTAACCACGACGTAAATACCACATCACATATCTGTGGCGCGTTAAGTACACCTCTTCATAGAACATCTCGTTATTCATCATCTTTTACAGTATCTACCTCGCGACAATGGAATTCCCTGTCAAAAAGTATTAGGGGCTGCAATACAATAAACACTTTTAAAAACAGTTTAAAAGATAACCTTCTTAGTATTTCACTCCAATCACACTGACTTAAACTATCACTGTCTATATTGTTACTCCTTCCTTTAGACATCATCCTGATAGCGCTGTATTTTCAAAATTGTCTCATAATAATCTCTTTCTATTATCTAACATTATTTGAAATATATTAACATTCTATGTATTTTAGCTTAATTCAGCTACATAGTTTGTATTTCAGTGTTTAATTAATAGTTCATAGTATTTTGTTGTTTAATTCGCAAGTCTTTCGTGGCTCCGACTTAAAGAACGTAGAACTTTACACTCCTTGTCATTGCTCGTTCGAATTCTGCATACTTCAACACCAAATTACGTTTCGTCTCGTTTCTCTTATCTATACTCTAACCACGACGTAAATACCACATCACATATCTGTGGCGCGTTAAGTACACCTCTTCATAGAACATCTCGTTATTCATCATCTTTTACAGTATCCACCTCGCGACAATGGAATTCCTTGTCACAAAGTATTAGGGGCTGCAAGACAATAAACACTTTTAAAAACAGCTTAAAAGATAACCTTGTTAGTATTTCACTCCAGTCACACTGACTTAAACTATCACTGTCTATATTGTTACTCCTTCCTTTAGACATGCATCCTGATAGTGCTGTATTTTCAAAATTGTCTCATAATAATCTCTTTCTATTATCTAATATTATTTGAAATATATTAACATTCTATGTATTTTAGCTTAATTCTGCTACATAGTTTGTATTTCAGTGTTTAATTAATAGTTCATAGTATTTTGTTGTCGTAAATAACTCTTGTATACATGTAGGTCTTAACTAAATCAAATTGTTGAATTCTTTGTAAGTTGATACATATGTATGTATACTTTTTGCTGGTTGAGTGGAAGAGATGGCCTTACGGCCTTAACTCTGCCAGCTAAAATAAATTATTATTATTATTATTATTATTATTATTATTATTATTATTATTATTATTATTATTATCTTTAATCGTTGCAATGTAATCAAAACGAAATGTATCCTGATCTGTTATGAACCAATTCTGATTACAACACAATTGTTTATATTTCAAATAAGTACATGTACACCCAACAAATTCCATTAAGTGAAAATACATTCTCATCGTGTTCATGGACTCTAATGACACTCGATCGGAAGAGGAAACGTTACATTCCTAAAAAAAAAAAAACATTTTGTTGGAGGTTATAAAATCGCGAGTTGCGTTCACATCGATTACACGAAATCAATACTTTTCGGTCTCTCGATTGATGTGTTTAATATTTATTCATTTTTATAAGCTTTGTTTTAATAAAACTTTGGAAATATTTATGTATTTCGTGTATATTTTGTTTCTATTATATCGCAGAATACCCAGACAATCCAAATTCTATGATAAATTGAATTGCATTAAAAAGAGGATGTTATCAAAAAGTAACGAAAGGCGGGGACAACGCTGATACAATACACGTTCGGCTTTTATTCCTGTGCGATGTTCCGTTGTTTCATCTCTACAATGAACCTCTCACTGAAGCTGAATAAAGGCGGGAAACGAACATCGCATTTTTGACATCCGTCGTCGCATTGTTAAAATTCTTGTGTCACTAGCGCGATGGAACCATTTAATTGCATTCCTGTGATTTAAATATACATATATGACACCGCTACAGCCCACACCCTGCCGCGATAATGTGTATTGGGGTATTTAAACACTATGTATTACACGAGAAAAGGAAATTCGCTAATTAAGCATTGTAAATTACGTCTCTCTTAAGGGAATTACAAACGTTTCGTTTAAAATGGGGTTGGAGGGGTGGAGAATTATGCTAAGAATTAACAATGTTGTGCAGCAATAGTAATATACGTTACAAGAGCGGTATGTTGACGTTTTCATGGTCGAGGAAAAGATTGAAAAAGCGAAACGTAGTTGAGCTTTTTAAATTTCCGAGAACATTAAAACAAACATACCGCTCGTGTATTGTACATTATTTTGTGCGAAGATCGTTTATTACATACCTGAAAGACGAATTTATAATTAGTTGCAATGAAATCTCCATCTTGGTTTATGTTTAATGACGGCAACTTTAGAAAACAAAAATATCTATACTCCGGAAGGCCGTGATATACGTCTGTCTTTACCCCCCCCCCCCAGTCTATAAATGCGAACTTAAAACAAACGGTAAGGTTATGTAATGATTTATTTTTCATTTTAATATTTCAACAATATTATTTATATAACATATTGCAGTAATAACATCGGCATCTGGAATCTCGTTGATTTTTTCACGGCTTCCTTAATGTTACTTGTATCAGGAATGCAATAAGTTTTGTGCGAGATCGTGCGTATTTACTTGTTTTCCGCACAGAACCAATACGCGGTAAGTGTGAAATAACACATTCAATATTCCCAACGTAACACACATAACAATTTCCCTCTTCTTACCGCTTAAGCGCGACATTCATTTTACTGCTTTAGGCTTTTAACATATTATTTTTAGAGACGTTTAACATAGTAATAATTATAAATTGGAAACTTACCACTACAATTTCACCTAAATTGCAATGTTAATTATTGTTTTTAAATATTTGCAAAAATTAAGTAAAGTCTACTACTCCACGAAAGCTATTGTATTCCTGATACAAGTAACATTAAGGAAGCCGTGAAAAAATCAACAAGACTCCAGATGCCGATGTTATTACTGCAATATGTTATATAAATAATATTGTTAAAATTTTAAAATGAAAAATAAATCATTACATAATCTTATTGTTTCTTTTAAGTTCGCATTTATAGACTGGGGGAAAAAAAGACAGACGTATATCACGGCTTGCTGGAGTATAGATATTTTTGTTTTCTAAAGTTGCCGTTATTAAACAGACACCAAGATGGAGATTTCATTGCAACTAATTAGAAATTCGTCTTTCAGGTATGTAATAAACGATCTTCGCACAAAATAATGTACGATACACGAGAGGTATGTTTGTTTTAATGTTCGAGGAAAAGATTGAAAAAGCGAAACGTAGTTGAGCTTTTTCAATCTTTTCCTCGAACATGAAAACGTCTACATACCGCTCTTCTAACGTATATTACTATAGTGGAATAGTAGACTTTACTAAATTTTGCAAATATTTAAAAACAATAATTAACATTGCAATTTAGGCGAAATTGCAGTGGTAAGTTTCCAATTTATAATTGTTACTATGTTAAACGTCTCTAAAATAATATGTTAAAAGCCTAAAGCAGTAAAATGAATGTCGCGCTTAAGCGGTAAGAAATTGTTATGTGTGTTACGTTGGGAATACTGAATGTGATATTTCACACTTACCGCGTATTGGTTCTGTGCGTAAAACAAGCAAATAAGCACGATCTCGCACAAAATAATTTTAGAGCGTCGCTATGACTTTTTATAATAACTGGTAAATCAGTATAAAGAAATGATTCAGTTACGATGTGTGCTATATTAACACTGCCTGCAGCCAAATGCCTGGAAGTCTATTAGACGTACACATTACACAAAAATTATGCTTCATGTGCGCCACGAGTAACGACGAATATTTTCTGCATTATTTAATATATAGTCTTCTACCCAAGGACAGGTCTTTCACTGCATATCCAGTATTCTGATACATTAAACTAAACCAACAACACCAACCCTTCTCGTCTCTTACAAAATCTCAACAAACAAACAAACAGGGGTACAAACGTACAGCCGATTTCCCCCATTCACGTACAAATGGCAATCAATAAGTTTCCGAACTGCCCTTAATGTAGACAGGACATAGGAAACTGAGAATTTATCAAGAACCAGGCAAACGCCTGGAATCTATACTAAATGCATCACTTGAAAGGCAGAGAAGAAGACAAGCCATAAGGCGTATTTGGAGAAATTCCAGCAAAAATCACAATAAATCCTTGACGTGTTTGAACGAAATCACATGTAGAAGTTTAATTTTAAAACAGAATCTGACGCTGTTTGATAAACTGACCCAACAGGCATTGAATCAATGATCTTCAGTGAAACGCGCTTGTATATTTAACGGTACAATAAATACAATTTCAGTTTGGAAATATATTGATTGCACGTTGGGTAGCAGCTAGTTTGACCGAAAAATACATTGCGATAAGACAAACTCTGTTAATTTCGCAGTACGTCTAATTTCGCAGTATCTCGTATATTAATTAATTGCGGAGTTGTCCGTGTTCTTTTGAGCTTGAAAAAAATACAGATAAATGCCAGAACCTGTCGGGGATGTTTCATGCAGGAAGATCCTATTGCAAAGCATTCTGGCGAAAGTTATACAATTATCTAATTTAGTATGTGTGTGATTGCTGATACAGCGTGAGTGAATTTGCAGTGTTGTGTTTCTGGAAGTTTTATCGTCGAGATATTCACAACTGTAAGTATGACACTGTGATTAACGAATTCTCCACATTCTTATGGTTAATTTGCACCCTTGCTTGTTGTTTATCTAATATAGTTTGTTCGTAATATTCTTTTGCCGGTACTCAATTTCTTAACTAGTCTCCGCTAGTTGCTGGCAGAACAGTTCGAATGGCACGCAGATTAGAACCTCTTTTAAGAAGCGCTATGGGCTAAGTATGCGCCAGCCAGAAAATCTGTCCTACCATAGAGCAGCAGCCTCAACTCGCTCGAATTTGAACGATTTTTATGATGTGCCAGAAAGTGTATGAGAAAGCAGAACTGAGTAACAAGCCTAATCTCCTTTAGAATTAACATTAAACAGGTTTTTCATTGATTACCAAACCTAACAAAATTGTGTCCCCACAAGGAGCAAAGTCTGTCCATCTTCAAAACAACGGCAGAGAAAGGAGAAACTATTATAGTCTTGGTTGCGGAAGCGGATTCGGATTAGGCCTAAATAGTTCTCATAATATATTTTTTCTATCTTTGACATAATATTTAATGCAGATATGATTTCGATAAATTTATTAATTTACAATTAATATGCAAGCGTTTTCCTGTTATTAGTGTTAATAATTGCAGCCCAGTTGTTCTATATTCATTGCCTAGTTTGTTAATGTGTGTTCAATTCATGTGTGTAAACATGTACTGATGTTTAGATTACATTAAAACATGTTTTGAGCGAAACAAGACTATTCTTGAAAATTGCATAACTATTACTGCGAAATTCCCCGAGCAGTACTGCGAAGTTACACGAATTCCTGAAAGATACACGTATGATCCCAGGTTTTAGATGGAGCTATATCCCTGGTGAGGTACACTTAAAAAATCAAATTTTTATACCAAGCAATAAAATTATGCCTAGTGATTAACTGCCGCATGAAGGAAGGTTTTTTTAAGCATTTTTGTGTATAACTATAGACAGAAAACCTTAATATCGCGAAATTAGCCGAGTTGACCTTAAATACGTAGGTAACTGAAGTCTGTAAGGTTATTCAAAAGTAAGTTCCTATTTTGAAACAGCTGTATCGTCTGTAAATGTCACCAGTTTGGTTTCTTATGGCTACCATTACTGTTTAGAAGGTTTGGGTTTTTTATCGATGCGTGTTTCGTTGCTATGGTAACTGTGTCAGGCTTGTATAACCAATAATTATTGTTCTTCAGAATAGAGATGGCAGTAGGAGAAAAATTTTAATAATTTTTACAATGGTTCTATGATATCAAGGTTACCGTCTGGGGTGGTTTTACGTCACATTTCATAATAGAACAGCATATCTATGAAGAAATTGAAAATGGAAAAACAAAAACAGTGACGGTAACTGGACAGCGATATTTTCAAATGTTGCAAGACTTCGCAATACCAGCGTTACAGAATCATGAAACCGAAAACATTGCTTACATGCAAGACGGCGCTCCACCTCACATACAAAATAATGTAAAAACACTATTGCGCAACACATTTGGTGATCGTGTAATTAGTAGGAATTTTCCGAACAGCTGGCCTTCTAGGTCACCAGACATAAATCCAGCTGATTACTGGTTATGGGTTATCTAAAAGAAACGGTATTTCTTAGTAGACCTATTACACGTGGGGAACTGAAACAGTCAATATCGGATGTCATTGAAAACATCCAGTCAGGCTCGGTAGCGTAGCTGGTATAGCGCTGGCCTTCTATGCTCGAGGTTGCGGGTTCGATCCCTGCGGAATTCGATGGCATTTACGTGTGCTTAAATGTCAGTAGATTTATTGGGATGAAAGAACTCCTGTGGAACAAAATTCCGGCACACCAGCGACGCTGATATAACCTCTGCAGTTGCGAGCGTCGTTAAATAAACCATAATTTAAGATTTTTTGAAAACATCCCTAGGAGTATGCATACTAATGCAATTTATAGCATAGAAGAAAGACCATTTCTTATTAAACAGTACAGTGGTGGTCATATTATATTATTTCGTGTTTTAATAAAATCCCATTTCTTTACGAACAAATTAATGTGTTTATTTTTCTGGAATCTAAAAATTTGACAAACTTATTAGTATACAGCGGATAAAAGTCTAGGTAATTGTCATTGTCTCAATGTAACACGTGTTGTGCTGATCATACTAATTCTAATATTTGTTTAGTTGTGAGGTTATAATGATATGTAATTATTAATTCTTTTTTTTATTAATACTGTATACTAGAATGTATTTTCCTGTTTGTGATGATGTATTCAGTCTCTTTTTTATTATTTTTATTTTAAATTTAATAATCATTGTGCACTTGTATTCAATCTCTCTTTTTTACTTAATTATGTTTATTATTATTTTTAAATTAATATTTGTATACCGGTATGTATTTTTCTGTATGTGATTTGATCCTGGTTGAGTGGAAGAGAAGGCCTGATGGCCTTAACTCTGCCAGAGAAAATAAAACCATTATTAATATTATTATTCATATTGATCTTAAAAGTCAAATAAAAGTCATGTTTACGGTTTACAAGTACTGTACGCATAGACTATGGCATGAGGTGTGCACGCTTCCCAAGTAGCTACAACACGGTACCGTCCGCAGAGAGCACCACGCGAACACCGAAAACAACTGCCACTCTGCGTTGTCAGTCAGTCCTCGTCCGTACGTGAACAGAGAATATTGAGTTAAGTAAGCATGTTCTTCATTTGTGTTCAGTGAACTGATCATAATGCCGAAGACAGATGTTAAAAAACATAGGGTGTATTCTTTAATACAAGAATATGGTGTACACATTTTAGTAGTGATACTGGTGAAACAATTAAATGTGGGTAATGTACGAGGGGGATCCAGGAAATAACGACCGTTCGCGCATACCCGCCGCGCAGCTGACTCCCCTTCCTTGTTTGAAGGTCAACTGGCTTCCTTAACATGTGTTCTCATAATGTTGTGAGTACTGGTTGCAACAAATCGCCATTGTGCATTTTGTGTTACTTCAAAATGAACGACGTGATTGATAATCCCGCCGACTGTGAGGTGAGGAGTGTGATTCGATTTTTGAATGCCCGACATTTGAAACATGCAGAAATTTACCTGCAATTGAAAGAAGTGTATGGTGATACTGTAATAAATGAAAGAAATGTGAGAAAATGGTGCGAAATGTTCAACAATGGGCGAACAAATGTCCACGATGAAACTCGACCCGGACGCCCATCACTCATCACAGAAGACCTGAAGACTAAAGTGAACGACAGAATCTTGCAAGACAGGCGCACATCACTCGACGAATTGCATATTGCCTTTCCTGACATTTCTCGTTCTTTGCTTGGTGAAATTGTGTCGCGACATCTTGGCTACCACAAAATCTGTGCACGATGGGTTCCACGGCAACTGAGTGACCAACACAAAACTCAGAGAATGGCCTCAGCATTGACATTCTTCATGCGATATCACACAGATGGAGACGCCTTTCTTGATCAAATTGTGGCTGGTGATGAGACCTGGGTGTCTCACAACACCCCAGAGACCAAGCGCCAATCACGTCAGTGGCATCATCCCTCATCACCCAAGAAACCGAGAAAATTCAAACATACTCTCTCAACACAAAAAGTAATGGCTACTGTCTTTTGGGGTCGCAAAGGTGTTCTTTTGCTGGATTTCATGCCAAAAGGCATTACGATCAATGCAAATCGTTATTGTGAGACTTTACGAAAACTAAGGCGAGCCATCCAAAACAAGAGGCGAGGAATGCTTTCGAGAGGAGTTGTGCTTCTTCACGACAACGCCAGCCCGCACACTGCTGCTTCAACTCGAGAATTGCTGGATCAATTCGGTTGGGAAATCTTTGATCATCCGCCCTATAGTCCAGACCTTGCTCCTAGCGATTTTCACCTTTTGACTAAGCTGAAAGACTTTCTGGGTGGCACGCGTTTTGGAAGTGATGAAGAGTTGAAGAAGACAGTGAACACCTGGCTTAATGAACTGGCGGCAGAGGAGTATAACACGGGGATTCTAAAGCTAGTGAACAGATACGACAAATGTTTAAATGTAGGTGGTGATTATGTGGAGAAGTAAAGGAAGCTTCAGTTATGTAACAGAATTTGTTTTTTTTTTCAAATAAATATATATTTTTTAATTATTACAACAAAACGGTCGTTATTTCCTGGACCCCCTCGTATGTGTGCATTAAAAAAGATAACAAAACAATCGATAGAATATCAATGCAATAGACAGAAAAACATGAAAAATGTTGCTCTATGTTAGGAGAAAATAAGGGTTCAAGATCAAATTCCGCCTCAAATATGAAATATGATGTTTGCCAGAATTTGTGTCGAATGATGATAAGTTGCAATATTCCATTCAAAACGTTGAATAATCCTCACTTTAAAGGGTTTATAGAAAAGTACTGTACACAAAATATCAGGCATTTTCTGAATGATCGACTCAGAAACAGTTCTTATCTGCACGCGTCTCTAATATGCCTAATGTGCTAACGTAAACAACGCTCTGACGACACAAACTAGTCGCGTTGTAGTTAACTTCACTTCCAAATGACTTTTTTCCGTTGTCTCCTTATTATCATTTTAAAATAGGAACATACTTTTGAATAACTTATATCTTCGTCGATTTGCAAATGGGGACACGTCCAAAATCGCAAAGTATTGAGAAATCGCAAAAAAATCATAAGATTTAAAAAATTGAAATGTTCACAGATCCTGAATATATGTACCCATAGTGATCTACTGAGAAAAAATGTATAAACATTTCAATTTGTTAGCTTATTTGTAGTTTTTGCGACTTTCCAACACTTCTACAAATCGACGACAGATATATTAAATTTCTTAACACATTTTATTTGAAAGAAGACATGTAACGAATATTATTTTGATTACTAGCCTTACCCGTGCGCTCCGCTGCAGCCGTTAGAAATAGATATAAAGCAATTAGATAATTAAAATAGGACATTTGATCCAAGGAACATTCGTGTTTGATAGAAAGATAAATCTTTTAATTACTTACTTACTTAAAAATTGCTTTTAAGGAACCCGAAGGTTCATTACCGCCCTCACATATGAACGCCATCGGTCCCTATCCTGTACAAGATTAATCCAGTCTCTATCATCACACACCACCTCCCTCAAATCCATTTTAATATTATCCTCCCATCTACGTCTCGGCCTCCCTAAAGGTCTTTTTCCCTCCGGCCTCCCAACTAACACTCTATATGCATTCCTGGATTCGCCCATACGTGCTACATGCCCTGCCCATCTCAAACGTCTGGATTTTAAGTTCCTAATTATGTCAGGCGAAGAATACAATGCGTGCAGTTCTGTGTTGTGTAACTTTCTCCATTCTCCTGTAACTTCATCCCGCTTAGCCCAAATATTTTCCTAAGCACCTTATTCTCAAACACCCCCTTAACCTATGTTCCTCTCTCAGAGTGAGAGCCCAAGTTTCATAACCATATAGAAGAACCGGTAATACAACTCTTTTATAAATTCTAACTTTAAGATTTTTGGACAGCAGACTGGATGATAAGAGCTTCTCAACCGAATAATAACACGCATTTCCCATATTTATTCCGTGTTTAATTTCGTCCCGAGAGTCATTTATATTTGTTACTGTTGCTACAAGATATTTGAATTTTTCCACCTCTTCGAAGGGCAAATATCCAATTTTTTTATAATTCCATTTCGTACAATATTCTGGTCACGAGACATAATCATATACTTTTTCTTTACGGGATTTACTTCCAAACCGACCGCTTTATTTGCTTCAAGTAAAATTTCCGTGTTTTCCCTAATCGTTTGTGGATTTTCTTCTAACATATTCACGTCATCCGCATAGACAAGAAGCTGATGTAACCCGTTCAATTCCAAACCCTGCCTGTTATCCTGAACTTTCCTAATGGCATATTCTAGAGCGAAGTTAAAAAGTAAAGGTGATAGTGCATCTCCCTGCTTTAGCCCGCAGTGAATTGGAAAAGCATCAGAAACTGACCTATACGGACTCTGCTCTATGTTTCACTGAGACACATTTTAATTAATCGAACTAGTTTCTTGGGAATACCAAATTCAATAAGAATATCAAGTAATACTTCCCTATTAACCGAGTCAAATGCATTTTTGAAATCTAAGAATAACTGATGTACTGTACCCTTATACTCCCAATTTTTCTCCATTATCTGTTTAATACAAAAAATCTGATCAATAGTCGATCTATTACGCCGAAAACCGCACTGATGATCCCCAATAATTTCATCTACGTACGGAGTTAATCTTCTCAAAAGAATATTGGACAAAATTTTGTACGACATCAACAAAAGTGATATTCCTCGAAAGTTACCACAGTTAGTTTTGTCCCCCTTTTTAAAAATAGGTACAATTATGGACTACTTCCATTGTTCTGGTACAATTTCCTTTTCCCAAATAGCAAGTACAAGTTTATAAATTTCGCTATATAATGCACTTCCACCCTCTTGTATTAATTGTGCTCGAATTTGATCGATACCTGGAGACTTGTACTTTTTCAGATTTTCTATCGCAATTTCGACTTCTGAAAGCGTGGGTTCGGGTATAAATGGCTCAGCAGGTTGTATTTCAATTTAGTCCCGATCATTTCTATTTGGCCTATGTACATTTAGTAGTTGCGCAAAATAGTTTTTCCATCTGTTTAGGATTGATGGAGAGTCTGCAAGCAAGTCACCAATCTCATCCTTGATCACGTTTACCCTTGGTTGATATCCGTTCTTAAATTCCTTTATACCCTAATGTAAATCTCTAATGTTTTTATTCTTACTATTTGTTTCTACCTCATTCAGTTTTTTCTTCAAGTAACCTTCAAGTTACTCCTAAGTGTACGATTTGCTTCCCGTCTTTCATTGAAATAATTATCTCTCTTCTCCTCAACTGGATCCTGTAAGAATTTCAATTTTGCCTGTTTCCTTCTTTCTACTACCATGCAACAATCTTCATCAAACCACGGTTTCTTTTCCGGATAAATCTTTTAATATGTTACTTAATCTAAATTGTATTTAAATAATTAATATGCGATCATTTTGGTCCAGAGATCACTCATTTGGTGCAAGGACAATTCCTTTAACAAGTTTCTTAATTGTTATTGCATGCAACCATAGTTTAATAAAGATTAACATCATTTAGATTTATTGTGTATAGTTTATATTTCTTGCTATATGTTTCCATTGATTTATGGTGATAAATTAATTTTAATCCTTGTTTTCTACGTCTTCAGTAAATGGCGCTTGGCCCACTATGGTTCTGAACCCTTCAAATAACTTAAATAATGATGCGTAATTATATTTCTTTCTTTCGAAAATGTAAGAATTCAGATCTCCTATGTACCATTGCCATGGAATGAATAAATGTGTTTTTTCTTCCTACTAAAAATTTTATATTTTGCACATAGGAGTTTTTGCAGGAACAACAACTCTATAAACTGAGGAGGCGGTGAAAATGTATTCTGTTGTTATTTTAAAAGTCTTTCATATCCTTTAATCGATATTACTTCATACAAACACAGAAACATTCTATGTAGGCTATGTTTAATAGCTTTCTTTTGTTGTTGTCTAAGATGAAGTCATTTGTTTTTTATTTCATTACAGCGCCTTAGATGGCGTTGTTATATAGATTTTAAAACTCATTTATCTCATTAAATACCAGTCCTATCAAACTTTTGCATAGAATAAAACTTATCGGAAATAATTAAAAAAAAAACGTTTGTTATGCAACATTTTTCACGAAAATTAATAAGGGAGATATTTCGATTTATTTAATTCAAGCCCTCTTATAACCTCCCTTTTAAATAAAGTATTTTGAATGCCATAAAACCTAAAATCTAAGTTACAACGAACTTAATTTATTATTCCAATTTTCATATAAATTAGTTCAGTCATTGTCGCGTGAACAGGTAACATACATGCAGACAGACAGACAGACAGACAGACAGACAGACATACAAACAAAAATTTCAAAAAAGGGATTTTCGGTTTCGGGATAGTTAATTATACATGTTAACACCAATTATTTTTGGAAAATCGAAAATTACCAGAAAATTTTTAGCTACAGATTTATTATTGATTTAGATAATATACCAACATAATAGTAGCCTACATCATGCAACGAGCCTATAATAGCAGTAATTAAGACGCGAGTATGTTTATGAAACGAGCGCAAGCTCGTTTCATAATTTTCATACGAGGGTCTTAATTACCATTATAGGCAAGTTTCATACGACTTTTTATATTCGACCATATTTCTAACTTGAAATTATTCATAAGTATTCATGTTATTCTTATCTGACTGAGGAGCGGAACTGACCTTGTGCAATATCTCGTAAATTGTGAGATGTGCGCAGACACGAAAGTATTGATTTTTTCCGAGAAACAAATGTCGACATTGACATTGATATAATCTAGAGAGTAAAATAAACATTAATCTTGATATAACCATGAAATTGAATTAGACACTCAAAAACGAGATGACAAATTGAATTTATTTGAATATTATTTACAATTAACGCAAATTATTATAGTAACAGAACTGACTTTATTTCAAATATAGGTGATTTATTGATTGAATATCCGAGAATAATCGATACTTGACTTTCATATTGCTACAATGATATTTTTTGACTGGTGGAACACTTGAACTTTAATGAATAGGTGTACTTTAATGAGGTCCATTGAAGGGCTGCTACCAGGTGTATAATTACTACATTCCGGCATGGTGGAGCATAAAAACTGTAAGGAAACCCTTCTCCGATATGATTACGAATGGAGAACTTCGAAATTGCATAGGCCTACTTGTAAATATAAGAATTTTATGCAAAACATTTTATCATTTTCCACATTAGCATAATACAATGTAAATTCTATTAACTTCTACATAAACTCATTTCATAAAATGTTGATATTCGTGACGCGTTACTATCGAAATGCATTAGCCGTTCTGTGCTTTAATATATGCCGAAGCAGCAATCTCGAAGATGCATATTAATGGCGTTACTTTACTTAAAAAAACCGTTATTAGACGGCTATTTTATCACTTACTGGCAGAAAGCAAAGCAGCTTTATTAAGTGGTTTTACAATGCACGACTTCATCTGTAAATATTTTTCAAACAATGCTGAGTATGCGGTTTTTTCTGGAGTGGGGGTGGGGGGAGCGGAGGAAGTGAGGGTAGAAATTAACATTTCATCCGTGGCAAGGCATGCAAACTGTGAAACATTCCACATAATATACCGCATTTGGGAGCTTGTATATAATTAGAAACGGTGGTACTGCGGAGGAGGGCATGATCTATGGGATGAATCGGCTCCGGAGGAGCGAGAGAGACCCGTTACGAGAAAGAGTGTTATGGGGAGGAGATGGAAATCCAATCAAAGCACAGCACGACGTATGAATTGAAGGGGTGATGGTACCAGTGCGAGTTTGTGGTGGCTCCCTGAATTCCAACATATCGCAGTGGCTGCAATTTCCGCGACAAAAGTTTAAATTGTTATTCAAACGGCTATTATTTCTGCGTCAATTGGAATTGTGATCTGTCGAAATCGATTCGAAACGAGTAGAATCGTTCCATGTTGTTACATATCAAGGGCTTACATGTGCCTTGTGTTATATGGTTCGCGTCCAGAAAGTGCAGAGATTAATCCAAAAACAAGGGCACGTTTTAATACTGCATTCTCTGCAAAACTCCAGTTTCAAAGTGCATTTTGCATTTCTGTAATGGCTTGTAATATTTAGCCATTCGACCTGTTTTCCACAGATAGGAAATAAAGCGATGCAAAATTCCACACAATCTGCACGTGTTGAAATCGTTCGTACGTATGACATACAAGTAACAGTACTATACAATTTTAACAAAATGTGTTAGAATAAAATTTAATATACAACGTGAGGATGGTCTAATGTGAAGGATATAGAGCGTGTTGCCAGTTTCCATAGCAACAAGCCTTTTACTTCATCAGTACACAATATCGCGGCATGATAACGCAATGTAGGGTAGTTCGTAACAATTTCAAACTATACGCCTTTGCGAGAGATGTGAATAAAAATTCAGAACGTTAATTATTACCACATGGATTTTAAATACATGTATTCAAATATCGCGTACTGTAAATGTATTGAAAACTATATTACCAGAACAAAACCGCTCCTGCTTTAATTCACTGTACGTCGAATTTTTTCCAGTATTAATATTTTGTTTGTACCAGTTTGAGTGAAGTCTGAACTACATGAAAATAATTATTATATTCCTTTCACAATGTGGGAATTAATCAATTACTTTTCAATTATGTATTTTTATCACGTTTAGATTACATTGACTATACATTAGAATCGGTCATATTAAAGAAAATAAGAAACATATGTATGTCATTATAATGACAAAAGTAAAATGTCAATTCCATACCACAGAATTCCTTGGTTAGAAATTGCAGGAACATCAACACCAAAGTTCAATATTTATAAGACCTAGAAGAAAATGTAAAACATTTGTAAAAAAAAAAGATTCTGTGTTAAAAAAAAAGCATGCAGGAGGTCACAGGAGAAATCCAATACGAGAAGCAGGTATCACTTGGCTTGGTCCCCAAACTTCCCAGATCTAACCCCTCCGGAATTCTTCGTGTGGGGTTTTGTTAAAGACACTGTCTATTCACAGAAACCCAGACACATTGATGATCTGAGAGTAAAAATTAATCAAGCTTTTCAACAAATCATCCCTCTTATATTACAACGGACATGGGCTGAATTGCATCACCGTTATGAGTTGTGCAGGGTGAGCAATGAGGGTCATGTTGAGTTCTGAGGAATCTCCCATCTTTCAGTGTTGTAAGCACAAAGTTTCAACAAATAAAGTTTAGGAGTAAATGTTTTACGGTGTTTTTATTTTATCCATACCCAAACGGAACATCCTGTAGTTGTTTATGAGAGAAGTTCGTAAAGGTCCTCTTTTTGGCACGAGTGTAATGTTTGTGGAAAGAGAAGAAGACAAATTTACATTAAATAAATATTAAAAGTTACAGAGGTTATAACATCACAATGTCATGGCCATCTAAACTCAGAACCATTAAGTAAGTATCCATGGAATGGCAGCCTGTTTTTTTTTTTCATGTTCAAGATTTCTGGCCGTTTAAACCGGCCATATAATAAACAAAGCGTTTAGAAACAGTTGAATGATAAATCTTGTTACAATCAGTACTACATGTAACTTCAGAATAGTAAGGGTTAAAATGTAGATATGAATGTTAAATTTGTTACTTATTTGTGTTACGTGTAATATATCATGTACGGCTTTAGAGGGATACAGAAATAAATACTCACCATTTAAAATCAGATGAAGATAATGTTTTGATTTACATCTGACAAGGTGCAGAATCTCTCTAAATTTATGCACCAATGGTTTAAAACAGTTGCATGTTCATACGCATGCCCACTAACGTTTATCGTGGAAGCAAGCCTGTCATCATTCACGTCATTTGACCATTCTCTTTCATCGAGGCGACAATCAAAGCGAATTTGTATCTGGTCATGTGCAGAACTTTTGTTGTTGATCAACTCCCCCAGAATCGGTTTTTCAGCAACAAGGAGAACCCCTGCCTGGCCACCTAGGTCACCCGACTTGACGCCCATTGACCTTTTTCTGTGGCTTTATGACGAATGTTGTGTACTAACGTGGTGCAGTTGACACTTTTGAAAAACTGAGACAACGCATTATAAATGTAGCTGCGCTAATGAGTTCAAAAATGTTATGGAACACTTGGCAGAAGGTTGAGTACCTTTTAAATGTCTTCAGGATAGCTCGAGGCGCACACATAGAGTAGAACTGACCATTCTCCGAAACTCAAGATTTTACATCAAGTTGTACGAAAGTTAGGTTATAAGACCATTACACACACATAAATTCCACAATTTGGGTCATCTGGCCACTAGGATCCAGAATACAAAGCAGAGGTTTAGTTAAAAATCAAATATTATTGCGGAGAGAATACGGAACAATGATAAATTAAAAAAAAGTACAATTTGATTTCGGAGAAACATGAGATGAAAGTAACGAAATGAAGTAAAAAAAAAAAAAATGTTACGTAGTATTATGCAGTGCGAGCGAAAAGTTTCTCCGCAGTGCTTGTGTAGCCACGGTGTAGCCGAGAATCCACTAGGCAGAGAATTCAAGTAGCAGTACTGGCTGCTAAGCATATGATGGACTGAGGATGTGAGGTTTTCAAACCGGAATGAATGCGGGAGTGCCAACTTTCTACAAGAATACGCGCCAGGTTTCTACGGCATTACTATAACTAATGGAGCTGCGGAGGGACTTCTGGATCGCACTGTACAAGTGTTTGTGTAAAATGGGTAATGAATCTCTAAATACCATTAGACAAATTTTGTTAATGTCCTCATTAGAAAATTAAAGAGAAAGGAGAATGGTTTTGGTTAACTTAAATGAAGTTCCCCAAGCGCCAAAAAGAAGTCCTTTCACTTCCCATGCATTAATATTAATTTTGTATCTCTCACTGAAGTGAGGAATACATTGGTTGTAAATAGACTTCTTTTCATCGTTAACGTTATTGGCTTGTTAATCATCCTTTTCAAAACGGACAGTGGGGTGAAGAATGAGGTTTCTTTGATTCCGACGATCGATGGCTATAATGTCTGCTCTTCTCGTTGACCCATTCTCAGCCAAGCAGTGCACTTCTTCGTAAACCTCCAACTTTGCTTTCCGAAGAGTGGTGGCGATGGAGCTTCTCACTTTATGGTGGCGATTGTTCCTCAGTAGTTCTGCTTTAGGGCAGTAACCCAAAACATGCCCAAGGGTTTCTACTTAGCTGCATCCTGGATGACTTTAAATTAGCACTTACATCTCGATCCCTCTAAGTGGGACACGGTTTATTTAAGTACAGTGAAACGTCACTTAACGGACACTTCCCAAAATCGGACTCCTCTCAATAGTGGACATTTTAAAATTCCCCTGCAAAATAACATTGTCCCTTATGATAAAATTCTTCCAAATAACGGACATTCTCAATAACGGATGCGGACACTGAAATGTATCTCCCAACAATTAAAACTTCTAAATGACGGACAGCGTGAAAGAAAAAAAAAGAAAAGACGGTTGTAAATTAAACGGAATTCTAACAGAATTCTTTGCAACATCATTATTGTGCATTTGAACGTTCTTGTACTTTATTGAAGGTTGGCAGCACAGTTGTTAGTTGTGATACTGTATGTGAGCAGTCCGTACTTTCTTAGTTTGTCAAGTTGAGTGTTCGGAAGTACAGTCACATTAAAAATGTCACAAAAACGTAAACGTTTGTCACTAAAAGAGAATGTGAATATTGTAAAGCATAGTGAGAAGGAGAAATTAAGTGTTCGTGAGCTGGCCACAAAGTTTAATGTGGGAGAAACTCAGGTTAGTGAAATTTTGAAAAACAAGGATGTTATTTTAAAATCATACACTGAGAATGCAAAAGAGAACACAAAAAGAGCTTTTCCTAAAACTGAGGGGCTTGCCATTGATAATTTAACATATGAATGGTTCTGCCATGCTAGAGCAAATAAGATGGCTTCATCTGGCACCTTGATTAGAGAGAAAGCCTTAGAAATTGCAAAAGAGTTGGGTTATTCAAATTTTAAAGCTTCGGGTGGTTGGCTAGACAATTTTCGGTCACTACACAATATTTCGTACAAAAGTGTATGTGGTGATTCTGCTTCTGTTCATCCAGAAATCGCATCTGACTGGAAAAGTAAACTTACTGATATTTGTATTTTGATGTACTGTATACATACTAACGATTTTCTAAATAGCGGACACTTCTCAATAACAGACATTTACAGACGTGGACAAATGATTAAAACTTCAAATTATGATTTTTCAATTTAGACTACAGTTGACATTTTTGTGTATTTCCAAATAATTAGCCAAATTTAAGATTTGTATTGTATATATTTCAAAATTTAACTCCTCAATTTGGAGTACATTGGAAATTTTTGCATATTGACAAATTATTAGCAAAACTGAAAGTTTTCATTGTATATTTTACAAAATTGATTCTTCAATTTGGACTACAGTTGGCATTTTGGATATTTCCAAATTATTAGCAAAACTGAAGATTTTTGTTTTTATTTTTACAAAATTTGACTCTTCAATGCAGTTGACATTTTTGCTAATTTACAAATTATTAGCAAAATTGAATATGTTTATTATATATTTTTATTTTTCTTTGTCAGTTGACATTTTTGCATATTTCTAAAATGATGGAAATATGCAAAATTGAACTAAAATGAAAAGTCAAATTTTGTAAACAGAATTATCATAAAAATCGTCAATTTTGTTAATAATTTGTCCACGTCTGTAATTCTTCCACGGCGGTGTCCACTACTGGGAAGTTTCACTGTAATTAAAAATTGACGTAGTGCATTAATTTCTTACTGAATGAAGTTTGTGCATTTAATACTATATTATCTTTGTCAGTGCGTAAAATGAATAGCAGTGACTAAAGTGATCAAAGCACTATTGTTTTAAAAAGTCATTTTAGACATTTATAACAGTAGGTAAAGTACAACGACTATCGTATAAAAATACTATTTTTTTATTTAGAAATTATTTCTTTTTTCCCCTAGCAACATTAACGTTTAGAAGTCAAAACCTTGTGAAAGAAGCAAACATTCACATGAATTCTGCGATATTGAAACTTCTGACTGCTACAGTCATTAATAAATCTGCAAGACAGTGTAATTTGCTGTGGAATGCTATTGTATTTTTATTATTTTCTACCCTTCTAATGATAAAATCGAGAAGCTTCCCCTCGCAGGGAACGAAAATAGCCTGACTTTGCGTGTAGCAAAAATGAACCGTGTTTATTACTGTAGGCTTACACGAGGCATGACTACCCAACTAGCGGCCGGAATAATTATACCTCCATCCTATCGCAGCGTAAACCTACACGACTTTAATATCTGCGTGCAGCCATTAATAAATGTGTAGTTATGTCATTTCCCACGTCTGCCAGCGCCGCAGTTTTCGTGGAGGAGAAAGTTGGACTTAGCTAAGATGCTTGTAGCAGGGCAAGCTCGTGCTATGTAGGCCCGGCACTGTTATCACCACACGGACATATTTTTATTATCATACAGAGATTTAACGGAAAGCTAATAAACGTAGAATGGTTCTTAAAACACCCTAGAAAACATTTCGACAAAATTGTAGGCTCTATAAAAGAAATAGAAATTGAATATTTTATTTATTTTTTATTTAAATTTAAATATACAGAATACAGAATATAATTACAAACAAACAAGAGAAATAGAGTTAAAATAGTACAATAAATATGAAAAAGGAGATACAGTAGTATTAACAAAATTTGAGACCGAATGAGCAGCGCTCGTGTTCGGTCGCAGTTCAGATATAATATTAATAGGCCTATAAGAGAATATAAAATAAAATGAAATAAGAAATAAAATTAAAATTACAGTTACAGAAATGATATAATACAATATTAATATAAGAGAAATATAGAGAAATAATAATAATAATAATAACAATAATAAATAAGTAAAATAAAATAGGAACTAAAATTTAGCCTAAATTACAGCGGCAATGGAATTATTATAAAATATAATATTAACACTAGAGAAGAATAATATCGCACGTGAAAAGTAGGACTAATATATATTTCAAAATTATAGAATACAAATATAATATAGGTTGATTAATCAAATTGAAGATATTAACACGTTTCTAATTTTCTTGTTATATGTTAGTGTTCTGGGTGTAATTTAGTTAAAGCATTCTACAACCGAGAGCCAAAATTAATGCTATGCTTTAGACCAGCAGATGTGAGACATTTAGGTTCTACTAATGTTGAATTAATATTTCGTCTTGTGTCATAATTATGTGTCTGTAATACAAACTTATTACGATTTTTATGATAAAATTTTAACAGCGTATACTTATAAATTTGCTCAATATTAATAATGAATAAATGAATGAAGATAAAAAGTCTATAGTTGAGTCAGTTATTGAAGAGTGAATGTGAAAAATAATGTCTTACATTAAGGGGAGGGGATGGTATTTTTTTAACTTTTTTCCTATTTGGTGTAAAATATTAATGTTTTGTATGTAGAGAGCTCATAACTGTAGGAACTCAACCAAATATAAATATTTTGAAAAAGAAAATATTTCGGGCCCAAATTTGAAAAAGAAAAAACCAATACAGGATTGTACTAAAACCGATATATCTAAATCGTTTTTAAAGAAAAATTCAATTTTATTTCAAAGTATTTGCAAAAGCAAGTTCTACAAACTGTCTGCAACAGAATTTTTTGATATTGGTCCCTACGTTTGTAAAATAAACAATTAAAATGTAATAACAATTTTCTGATTTCCTTTCTTGCAAACAAATGGACGTATTTTTAAAATGAATTAATTAACAAAATTTTGTTACAGAGAAACGTTTTCTCATAGTCTAAAGAATGTGTCTTCTAAATTTCATGTATGTATCTTTAATAGTTCAGAAATTTTATCCAATTTTGTCTGGCAATGTAGAAAAAAAATGAAGTTACTGGAAACCGATAAAAGTGGGCGTGTGATTTAAAAATCCATAGCGCAGGAAGTTTAAAAATGACGTCTCAACATCCGATAAGGGAACAAATATCCACAAAATGTTATGCAATGCATTCCACACATATCAAAGAGTATTTTAAAGAAAAAAATTTTTTTTGAATATTTAATTTACCGGAAACAACATTAAAAGTGGTCGAGTGATTTAAAAATCCATAACGCAGGAAGTTTAAAAATGGCGACTCAACATCCGATAAGGGCACAAATACCCACAAAATGTTATGCTGTGCATTCCAAACATATCATAGAGTAGTTTAAAGAAAAAAAATTTGTTTTGAGAATTTACTCATTTTTCACCAAAAAACACCATCCTCTCCCCTTAAGAAAACGAAAGCTGTGAATCAGAATACATTTTAAGACCAATCTCAAATTTCTGCCTACTAACCAGATTAAGAATATGGAAATACAAAACTTACTGAAACTTTTTAAGTTACATAGGTGAACACGTTCAATGTGGAATTCCTTATCTAGTGACGTGAGGGATTGCTGGTAACATCATTAAAAATTAGACTAGAAAAATATTTTCTATCTCAAGACATTATATTAGCAAAAAATGTATTTCATTCCTTGAGTAATAATAATAATAGTAATAATAATAATAATAATAATAATAATAATAATAGTTTTTATGAAAATAGGAATAAAGCACAAACAGAAACTATAAGATGGGTTGGAAAAATAAAAATGACGTAAAATTAGTAGGAATCACAGAAGAAGATATTTTAATCAGAGAAAATAGAATCAAAGTTCATAAATGGCAAGTTGACAAAGATGAAAAATCCAAATCTGTATCTATGTTATTGTATGTGTGGAAATTCTACACATACAACCCAAAAATAAAAAACTCAACACACTAGAACAATGTGAAATATATAGACACACTAAAACACAACCTGATCAAATTCTCAACACACAGATCAATTTCAGAACACACTATTTGACACAACTTTTCATCACATGAACGCACCCACACAACAGGCAGCGAAGTTGAGATAGCGCCGAGATCTAGTAGGCTCTAAGGATGGTGTTTAGTAGCACCGAAACATAATTAACACGAGTAAGATCGCCATTTAATCAATTATCTATATTCAAGTGTTAAAAGTAGTGTACGAAAGATTCAACATGGATTACTTATTTGGATTTGAAAAGAATTATATTAATAATTTCATCTGTTCCTGAGACAATTTTGATGTGTGTATTCTTCATTACTACTATTATTAATGTTATTGTAATAAAATAGATAAATGAATAAGTAAATATACATTTATTTAGACATAATTTTCGACAATAATTTAAAATGAAACCAACATATTAATTACCTTTGTAATAAATTATGTGAAGTTATATACTATTTTGTTTTATTGAGGAATTACTTGGCAAGAAGTTTATTACACACAATATACTTAACTTTATTTCAATCGGTAATTATGTATGGAATTATAGGATGGAGTAGCTTATTTAAAACCAATTTTAACTCTCTTTATTTATTGTAGAAGAAAACAATTACAATATATCTTCATGAGCCTAATGATTTTGCATCTCAAGAATTGTTTTTATACTTTAATGTTCTTAAAATTAGAACAACATTACTATATTTTATTAATAAAATTCGTACATGAAAATCGAAATAATTTTGAATTGAATTTTCAGAGTTATGAAACAAAAGGTATGTATTCTTTTAGATTGCTTGAACCAAAATGGAACAATGCTACAGTATCTCTGTCTGCAGTGAAGGGATCTATAAAAATCCTAAGAAACCATTTCTACACGTAAATAGATTGATCTCTTTCCTATGGCGATCTGCTCACTTAAGTTGGGTCTTGCAACTAGGGCTAAATAGACGACTGCGATCACCTGATAGGAAATAGATATCGTACTAGGAAATTGTATGTTTCTTCTGGAATTAATGATTTTTTGTTTATTCGTCTTCAATTATTTATAATTGTGTTATTTCTTTTTCTTTTCCGTCTCCATTGTTTTTTTTTTGCATTATAATTGTATACCTACAATTTGCTAAAAAAAAAAAACAACTTATTTTTTGGTAAGCTTTGTCTTCTAGGCAGCCTTCACTTGGAGGAGCCTGAATAAAATTCACAATAAAATCAAAGTACTAATTTTGGCCCAAGAATATACAACAAATTTATATTTAACTATCATAATGTTGTCAATTCTAATAGTTATAGTATCAAATTAAAGAAATAATGTATGGATTTAATAGATAATGGAAAATTGTAAATGTAAATTTATTTATTCTCATTGTGTAGTAGACATAAGACAAATTGTACTATGTACTTCTTAATTTAAATTCAGGAATCTGCCCCTGAGCACGAGTTCTACTCTTTCAGGGGTGAGCTAAAGTTTTATCTGTTATACTATATTTTATGTTACCAATATTAGCAAAATAGATAGATAGATAGATAGATAGATAGATAGATAGATAGATAGATAGATAGATAGATAGATAGATAGATAGATAGATAGATAGATAGACAGACAGACAGACAGATAGACAGACAGATAGATAGATAGATAGATAGATAGATAGACAGATAGACAGATAGATAGACAGACAGATAGATAGATAGATAGATAGACAGACAGATAGGTAGACAGACAGACAGACAGACAGACAGACAGACAGACAGACAGACAGACAGACAGACAGACAGACAGACAGATAGATAGATAGGTAGGTAGATAGATAGATAGATAGATAGATAGATAGATAGATAGATAGATAGACAGACAGACAGACCAGACAGAATGGATTCATGGACAGACAGACAGACAGACAGACAGATAGATAGATAGATAGATAGATAGATAGATAGATAGATAGATAGATAGATAGATAGATAGATAGATAGATAGATAGATAGATAGATAGATAGGTAGATAGATAGATAGATAGGTAGATAATATGAATAAAGAAATAAATGAATAAAGAAATAAATGAATAAATGAGTAAATAAATAATAAATAAAAGAATAAATAAATAAACAAATAAATTAATTAATTAACGAGGGAGTAAGCAAGTAAAAAATTAAGAAATAAATAACACCTTGTTCTATAATTATTATTGCCTGTTTATCTTTCAAGAAATTACACAAGAAATCGTTGTTATGGTAAAGACAAAGTATCCGTTTTTTTACTGTTTATAGACAGGAGGTGAATTCCTACTGAGCAGATGTTTGAGGCGGTCTTCTTGAAGACTAGCCTCAGACAATTACTGCATACGTACGTCGTGGCTTGTCCGCCATATGCGCTGATGACAAGAGACATGGAATTCCTCCTCGGCGCAGGATTGTCATGGACGTTCCTGAAATGCCTCCGTGTGCTGTAGAGCATGTCCGAATGTGGGGCGCATCTTCTGAACTACAACTGTGATCCAATCACCACCATCCACACTTCAAAGCGTACAAACTTTCAAACTTGGTGTTGTTGACTTGGTAAGGTATTATATTTAATGCGTCGTCATTATGCTCGGCAGCAGCTAAATGGTTTAATTATAGCGTCTACTCTGCTATTAGTACAACTTTGAATGAGAGCAATCTTCTAACCTCATCTATATTTTTACTACAATTCAATCTTTTTTTTTTTTTTGTAAAATCATATGAAAAACAGAACCTTACGGGGACACTCCACCAAAAATGAGAACTTTTTTCCGAATCATTTTTTCAATCAAATTTTGAGAGCATGTTTACTATGTAAAGGACTAACAAAATCCAAATTTTTAACTTCTAAATGTTCTTGCCTTTTGATTTTTTTTATTTTTTTATATATATTTTCAAACACAACTTTTCTGTGGAAGATCTCAATAGAATCAATAAATACGAAAAAGGAATAAGTCAACTCCAATTAGTTTTGCGAAAAATGCAAAATAACTTCTGAACACAACGAAATATAAACAAATTGCATCGAAAATATTTCTATGCACCAATCGTGACTACACAAGATATGTATGTAAAGAGATGTATATTTCTCAATTTATCCTGCTCTATAGAAGTAATTTTTGCGTGTGGACTTGTTCCGCTTTCAGATCTAACGAAATATATTGTAAAAATATTAAGGAAAATAAATCGTTATCTCTATTATTTAAATCAAAAGCTTTATTGAATGCCAATTTGTGAACAATAGTACAGTATAAGAAATAGAAACATTGAAAACATTGATAGATAGATAGATAGATAGATAGATAGATAGATAGATAGATAGATAGATAGATAGATAGATAGATAGATAGATAGATAGATAGATAGATAGATAGATAGATAGATAGATAGATAGATAGATAGATAGATAGATAGATAGATAGATAGATAGATAGATAGATAGATAGATAGATAGATAGATAGATAGATAGATAGATAGATAGATAGATAGATAGATAGATAGATAGATAGATAGATAGATAGATAGATAGATAGATAGATAGATAGATAGATAGATAGATAGATAGATAGATAGATAGATAGATAGATAGATAGATAGATAGATAGATAGATAGATAGATAGATAGATAGATAGATAGATAGATAGATAGATAGATAGATAGATTAGATAGATAGATTAGATTAGATTTAGATAGATAGATAGATAGATTAGATTAGATTTAGATAGATAGATAGATAGATAGATAGATAGATAGATAGATAGATAGATAGATAGATAGATAAATAGATAGATAGATAGATAGATATATAGATATATAGATATATAGATAGATAGATAGATAGATAGATAGATAGATAGATAGATAGATAGATAGATAGATAGATAGATAGATAGATAGATAGATAGATAGATAGATAGATAGATAGATAGATAGATAGATAGATAGATAGATAGATAGATAGATAGATAGATAGATAGATAGATAGATAGATAGATAGATAGATAGATAGATAGATAGATAGATAGATAGATAGATAGATAGATAGATAGATAGATAGATAGATAGATAGATAGATAAATAGATAGATAGATAAGTGCATTTATTGATGCATAATAAATTATACAAACTCATGTACACAAGATCCTTCGCACGAGCCCGTACGGCCATTCGTGCTATAACCATGCACAGTTTGAATCTTCAAAACGAAAATAATACTACTAATAATAAAATAGTGAAACAACAGTTATTATTATTACTACCATTATCATTAATTATCACAATTATAACTAATCTAACTTTATACCAAATTTCACAAAAATAATACAAATAAAATAAAAGAGAGATATGAAAAACACACACATACACACACACACACACACACACACACACACACACATATATTATATATATATATATATATATATATATATATAGTATAAACAATTCAATTTCTTGTTGAAGCTGCACCAAATAATCCAAATAATAAATATAAAGGTAATACAGTATATAAATAAAAGCATACACACGCAATAAAATACAAAAGACACAATAAATACAAAAAAAAAAGAACATTATCCCCTAATTATATCATTCGCTCAATGTTAATATTACTCACTGCAACAATAATAAATCTTTCCCTTATCCATCGGCTCCCCCTCGGCCAATTCCCCCTCAACTGTCGAACTTTTGCCATAAATTTTCCCACACTGTCACAGGATTTAACGTTATTTAATACAGCGTATGTCGTCAAGTGCCCCCTGCTAGATGTAATGAAGGACTCTGGCAGGAATCGTTTCCTCAGAGCTTCTGTGGCTTCACACTCCGATAAAATGTGGTGTGATGTCTCGCCTCTACCGCAAAGAGGACATATTCTCGCCCCCTCTTCGTTGACGATTTTAAGTGCCCTCCAGGCTCCTAGACGAAACCAGATTAAACCCAGTCTACCTTCTCTGCTCCCTCCATAGAGATATAATTCGGTCCCCCAATTTGTTTTGATCATCGATTGGATGTCCAGAGCAACCTTATCCCTAAATTCCCCTTCTGTTATTTGCCTGTCTATATCCTTCAGGCGTTTCTTGACTTTCCGCCAGACATTTCGCTTGTTCCTGCAATCTTCCCCGATTATAAATCCCATGTCTATTTCCTCCAACCCTCTGCGTAATCTACCTGCCCAGGTTACTTGGTCTCTCCTCTCGAGTTGCTCCCTATAACAGACCGCTCTAATAAGAGACTGATCTCCATGCACAATCCTCAAGTAGTACTTTAAAACTTTTATCTTGCATTCTATTGAGTCTCTATGGCGTCCGAATTCTCTTAGGATTCCACTGTTAGCCGTTCCCCTCCCCACTCCCGCTATCCGTTTTAAAAAGTCGCTTTGTACCTGGTTAAGTTTTTCCGTTCTTCCCCAACCCCAAATTTTGTGTTGGGATTTGTTCCTCTTTCACATCTAACGAAATATACTGTAAAAATATTGAACGAAATGTATAGTTACTTCTATTTTTCAGAACAAAAACTATATTCTATGCCAATTTATGAATAATAGTAGAGAGTAGCACATGGAAACATTGAAAGCTGTTGACCAACTATTTATTTTGAATTTTCTTCTTAATCTTCAGTGTTGTTATCAGTAATGAGCCACTGTAAGATCTCATTCCAGAATTCTTTCACTTCCTCACTTCACCAATTTCTTACAGTCTTCAATTTTGAGTTTCTTTATCGGACATTGAGTTGCACAGGCTTTTTCTATGGGCAAATTGAGATTAACATTTTTCCTTGACAAGAGCTCAGTAGTGTGATAGATCAAACAATCAGTGTTCTCATATGCCACAAATCTGCCAGGATATGAACACTCATACACACACATGAAATACTATGAAATATTGAAATTCATTTTTTTATGGGTGGGGGATGATTCGTCCAATGGATGGCAGGAACAACAAACTTGAATTTCTTATGAGAAGGGAACAAGTCGTGGACTAAGCTCCTTTTCAAAGTAAACACGAAAACTAAAGTGTTGAAATCTAGACTAAGTAGATAAGGGACCTGTTCCCTTTTAATGCAGAATGAAAGAGCATATCGGCTATTCCATCTCAAATCGACCGAAATATAGAGAAAATTGACCTTACAATTATTAAATACATTGAAACTTTTTCTGTCCGTTGACAACTGTGATACAATGCTTTGTGCAAAGTTTGAGGCATCAGAACTTCATAGTGTTTAAATTAAAAATATTTTAATCTATCATATTTTCATAAAATTAGTAACTTTAAACTGTTGTGGCTCCGAAACACTTTCACCCAATGATCAAAATCATGGTTTATTTTGATGCTGAGAAATTAAAGTTTATATTGACATGTAAACAGTTTTTTTTTTTTTTTTTTTTTTTTTTTTTTTTTTACGGAAATGGAGAAATTTAGATTTCTCTTCATTAAGACGCCTTTGCCCACGAAAAAATATTTTTAAAATATATGGTTAGATTCCGCATTGAAAGTACAAATAAACACATAATTTTTACTGGTGCACGTTGATAAGAAAGTATTGAAAATATCAAATAAAGAAAATAAATAGTACGCGCGTGAGCTATCCAGCTGGCTGTAGGTAGTCGAGACAAGCAAGGCCAGGAGACAAACACGTGATGTGTCGTCTAGCAGTCATGGCTGGGCTAGCTTTATCACAAGTTTTCATAAACATTGGAGTAAAATGCTCGCTTATCTTCAGCTCTCGGACAGTGCATGGGGTACTGCGCCGTTCAAGTCTAGACGTGTGAAAATAATCTATTTGATACCCTCGAAACTTATTGCCGAGCCACTAAGCAAACAATGCCGAATCCCTCTTAATAAAGCAAGGTTTTTCTCAATATTTTTTACATTTTTGCAAATGGGCAAAAAGCCTAAAAGTAAGTAAAATCAGATTATCTGTCTCTCTGTGTAAAATAAAAATAAGGATTACTTCTTAACATAACCTACCAAATGTCAGCTTCAAAATGAGATCTCGTTCAATGTTCTGCAGTAAATGGTTCCAGAGTTCTGAGCGCTGAAAGATGCTTGTTATTATAAAATACGCTAAATTTGTCGCTCAATAGTACGAAAACTGTTTGACTTTCGATAGTATATTTTTGAAAATGCACTCTCCTCAGCACCTTGTATGAAGAGGTAAAAAATTAGAGTATTAAAAAAATGTGAGGTTCTTTACTGATCGATTTCATATGGAATAGCCCATACCTAAATTATTATGACTACAGTCTTAACTTATTTTTGCCAAAACTGGGACTTATTCCCTTTTCATATTTGGTGATTCAATTTTTAAGCTTCTTCTTTTCTGGTTACATTTACAAGACAAGGAGAAACATTTCTATGCCTTTATTTTATGAAATATCTCATTTATTCGCTTTCAAAACATTTTTTGAACTTTTGAAAATATTATTTTTCTATAGTTCCTGAAAAAAATATTAATAAAATGGACTATCAGCATTTAATACAAAATAAATGCATAGAAAAATATATCTACCTCATAAATTGTTCCAGTAAAAATTTCATCCAGATTTACTAATATTTGACATATAAAAAGTTGATGTTGATTGAAGAAAAATAAACTCACGAGAAAATAGAATCTGAAAATAAAATGAATATTTATACAACACATGCCTATTAAAATTCTCCTCCGCTACATTCATCTAGTAAGTTCAGGGAGCCAACTTTAGAAAAAAAGTTACTAGATTTGTAATCAGAAATTAGTAAACAAGAATTCTTTAATGAAAAATAATTTTGATAATTTTTCTTCCTTAAATAAAAAAACATGTTTAACGTACTTATAATCAGAATTAAACTTAATCCATTCGGGTATGAAAATATATATTCTAAAAAAGTGAAATAGTCAATAAAACATATTGGAAAATGTTCATGATTTTCAGTGAAGTCTTAAACGTGATAAAATATAAAACAGAACTCGTTAGCGCTTTGTAATCTTTATAGAAAACGCACAATAGTAGCTATATTACAAAACAAGGTTCAGAAGTATTTTTTTACAAAATCGAGGGAAGTTTGAAAAACAAGCAGAGCGAGTTTTTATTTTTCGATATTTTGTAATGCACTTCACAAACGTGCAGGACTTAAAGTACCCTGAAGCCGTTGTATTGTGCAACATTTTTTGCATGATCACATTTTTAAAATTGCAAATACAATATATTTTGCATTGAAAATTTAGAGCAATATTATTCCAAAGCCTTCGCAAAATCTGTACTGTAATGGTAACTAAGTAACAATAAGCCCACTGTTATGGGTCTATTTCATTATAGTTTTATGTTATGTTAGCCGTTGTAATATATTAACAGTATGTTGTTTTTTTTATTTTTTTCCCCGTAAAATCATATAAATTCCTAAACGTAAGATTTAAAATTCTAAAACATAAATTGAGAAACCTAATTTTAGTTTCTTAAAACCTATAAATTCTGCGCTTGGTGATGAGGTACGTCACAGGCCTTATATGTTTATATTCTCATCAGTGACGTCTTGGCCTCCTCAACTTTCAAACCCACCGTCCGCTACTACCTTCAGGTCAACATTTAATTTTTTTCCTTGCTTGGCCTATATTGCTTCATCCAACTAATATTATGTGTATGTGATGAGAGGGACTACCTTGCCAGCTGCTGTATTATTATTCTGTGTGTACTTAACTTCAAAGTAAATGTGCCTCAACTTCGAAATCTACTAATTCAGGCCTGCAGAACTGTAGCTCTTGAGAGCGACTACTATACTCCCCTTTCTTACCCCACCCACCTTTTCTACCAGCGCGGTCATGACGTTCTAGTTACGCTCGGCTGCATTAACATTCATTCGCGGCGGCAGGTATACAATACGCTATCAAGAATTACAAATGAACAGATAATAAAATCCTTAGGAACATACCTTTAGAAAATAAGAGAAAAATGAATGAGGGAAATAAATAAATTAAAAGACATGTAAAATAAATTTTAAAATGTATGTGTGCATATAATGTAAAAAGGTCTCCCTATGTAGATATCGTCCTATTACTATTGTATTTATCCTGGTAATAATGAACAGTTTGACTCGTAGACATTTTGTTTTCAGCATTAACTTCCCATGATTGTATGAGAAGATTCGAAGAGAACGGCAGTTACGTAGACCTTCGGCCCCCTCTATTACCAATAATGCATAGCACAATGTCAATATGGCGGTTCTGTCGTCTGCGATACATCGAACTTTTCTGTTGATTTTCGATTTCGTCATTTTTTTTCTGGTTATTATATGCTTATTTAAGTTGTGTTAACTCTCGCTAGTGGTTTTATATTTTATGTTATCCGTCTTATTATTTATTTTATTATTGTAAATATTTTTGTTTTATTATTATTATTATTATTAATTTTTATTACTATCTTTGTATTATTATTCTTATTATTATTATTATTATTATTATTATTATTATTATTATTATTATTATTATTTTCTAACATCAACTTTATTTATTATTGATCTCTTTAAAATTTATGTAGACTACTGGACTTTACCCGAGCACGAGCATATGCTCATTTCGGGTATATATTCATATGTGTCATTTCAAATTTAAACTGTGAATAAATTTGAATTTGAATTTGAATTTGGCTAGTAAAGCCGATTAAATCCATTTTTTGTGTAAAATAAGTTAAGTACAGTCCACGACATATCTTCCCGTGCTCTGTATTTTACTAAAATGAAATAAGTCCGAAATGTTGCATGCAGGTTACAAACCAATTACTTTCTTTGAAGAATTTATTATGATTTTTCGTGCATTAATAAAGTTTTAATTCCTGTTTTTACAAAACTTGTATTACTGGTCTTAACTTGTTTTACTAGTAATAGGACTATAAATAAATTGTACGTTGATAAGTGAGTGATAGCTATATGACCGGATGTCAATGCTGTCATTCAACATTGTAACGCACTCCAGCCAAATAAATAAATACATAAGTAAATAAGTAGGCCTAAGTAAATAAATAAATAAAAAAATAAATAAATAAATAAGTAAAAAATACATAAATAAGTAAATAAGTAGGCCTAAATAAGTAAATAAGAAAATAAATAAATAAACAAACAAACAAACAAACAAACAATACGCGTACTGCAGTTTAAAGAGAACTGGAACATGGCAAAATCTAAACCCGTGAAGGAATACTACTTCCAAAGGAAATGGGAATATGATTATTTTGTTCTTGAAGACGAAAGAATTGCTTGTTTGCTGTGTCCCGTCCAATTTATTTCTATTCGTCATTTCAATATTAAACTACATTTCAACAAAGTCCATATTAAGAATTATGGAATGCACAAACTTTCGGGTAAGTTAATTATTACGAACTGTGTATTGATTATATATATATATATATATATATATATATATATATATATATACTGTAAAATTAAGGACGTCACTCGTTGTGTTCATTTTGAATTGAAATTAATAGTGACTTTCAAGGTTCATTACTTAAATGCTATAAATTTATGTTTCCGTCGGTGATGATAGGAGGAGAGTTTTCGAAAATCTAAAACAGGTTAGGTGCAAAGAAATCTCAAAGAAACTACCGACAGGAAATCTGATAATAATTGTAAACCTTGAAACGAGATAACGCATTATAAAAACAATGAATTTATTACATTTCTCTTTTTTTGAAAATTACATGCCGCCACTGATGGACCTTTGACGACAAGAGAAGTAAATAACCCTACGCGGAAGTCGATCATCTACAATAGAAGTGGAGTGAGGCTGACGTCATATTTCCCCTCCTTACGAGTTCTGCAGGCCTGTACTAATTAATGAAGGCAAGTTTTGAATCTTATTTAACACTAGCCGTACCCGTGCGCTCCGCTGCACCCGTTAGAAATAAATATAAAGTAATTACATAATTAAAATAGGACATTTGATCCAGGGAATATTCGTGCTTGATAGAAGGATAAATCGTTTAATATGTTACTTAATTTAAATTATATTTAAATAATTAAAATGGAATCATTTTGGTCCACAGAGCACTCATTTCGTGCAATGACAATTCCTAAACATGTTTCTTAATTTTTATTACATGCATCCATAGTTCAATGAACTTTGACATCATTTACATTTAATGTGTATATTTTATTTTACTTGTTATAGGTTTCCATTGAATTATGGTAATAACTTAATTTTAACTATTGTTTTCTACGTATTCAGTAAATGGCGCTTGGCCCACTATGGTTCCGAACCCTTCAAATAACTTAAATAACTTATATTATATTATATTATATTATATTATATTATATTACATTATATAAAAATGTGTTGATAACAGATGTACACCGATAAGCAAGTTTTTAATTTGTTTTGGGGCTCTTGAATCTCATGAGGAACAAATTTTATTTTACAACAGGGCAACATAATCTGCTTGGCTCATTACCCAAATTTTTTGCATTGCATTTAATGCATATGTATTTTATGTATTTTAACTCGATTCAATTGAGCATAGTTAAAATTTGGATTATATAAAAATGAATGATAAGCTAACATATTATTACTGCATACTAAATCAATACACTCTCGTTGTTCGTTAATTCTCTGAGATAAACATTATTTTAAGAAACACAGGAAACAAATACACAGAGTAGACTATCAAGTTGTTTGTGCATAAGAAGCTATTTTAATCTTACCTGTCCTCAATTCACTCAGAAGTTACTGTAATAACATTATAGCATTATGTCCATACAGAGAAACTACACTTTCCAATGGTGAAATAATAATTAATTATACAAATCGGTTAATTTAGCTTCCGATATTGCTTCATACAAACACAGAAACATTTTCTGTAGGCTATGATTCATAGATTTCGATTGTTGTTGACCAAGGCCTCTTATAGACGAAGTCATTTCTTTATTTCATTACACGGCCTTAGATGGCAATTATTTTAATTTTAAAACTCATTTATCTCATTAAATATGAGTCCTATCAAAATATTTCAAAGAATAAAACGTATCGGAAATGATTTGTAAACAAATTATTGTTATGTAACGTTTTTCATAAAAATCAATAATAAGCGAGATATTCCGATTTATTTAATTCAGGCTCCCTTATAACCCCCCTTTTAAGTAATGTATTTTGAATGCCTTACAGCCTATAATCTAAGTTACAACGAACTTAATTTATATTCCAATTTTCATCGAAATCCGTTCAGCCATTATCGCGTGAAAAGGTAACAAACATACAGATAGACAGACAGACAGACAGACATACAAACAAAAATTTCAAAAAAGCGATTTTCGGCTTCAGGGTGGTTAATTATATGTTAGGACCAATTATTTTTGGAAAATCGAAAATTACCAGAAAAATTTTGGCTACAGATTTATTATTAATATAGATTTCTTCGTAATATTCTTTTTTCATCCTCGAATCCCTACGGTTTAGAGAAGTATCCAAAAAGGAAATGTCTTCGAGTCCGGGACCGGCGTTGATTTCCAGAAATCAAGATTTATGTAACTTACTTGCCTTTCTGGACTCCTTGATGTCAATCACTCAGTGTTATAATTTCGAATGGTACCTGTGTAATAATTCTCTTTGTAGGTTTCGCAGTGGTTTAAACCGACATCTCTACTTTTCTCCCGCTTATTTTTATGCTATTGACATTGAAGTGAAAAAATATATACCAGAATTAGGCACACCAATATGCAATTAAAATATTATCTCACATATCTCTTGAGTAACACAGTATATAAAACAATGATATATCTCTGTAATTTGCATCTAGCCACGTTACGTAGGGGCTGCACCAACAGAAAAGAACTCATATTGTTCCTCTAACGGATGGGGATTTTTGTGAATAGTGAAATAAATTATAATGGTTCAAAAGCATGGAACACTGGAAACGTCCAATTGTATATAACTGTGGACAGTCACATAATGTACATCCAATTTTTCATATTTTTTGTCATTAAGTACTCTGAAATAACGGGAAGTTTTAAAATTTATTAAATACACTTCGACAAAATGATTGCAATATGAGGGCATTAAACTAAAATTATTGCTTTAACAGACTCATATTTAAAGTAGCAAATTGTTTTGCGATGAAAATTTTGATTACCTCGGAAAAGATTTACTGAGAAGTGGAAAGGGGAAAAATTATTGCTTTGGAAAGGCTGTTACTAAAATCGTATCATGTTGCTATTCATAAATTTCCCTTCTGCGAGAGGAAAACAACACCAGTGGTCTAGGGACATGCGTTAAAATATGGCTAACAAACGCGCATATACAATTACAGTTTCATTCTGATATTCACCCTATTTTGTTAAGCCTAATCAATTAGAAATGCATTCGGTTATCCAAGTTATTATTAATTTAATTTGCAATAAATTTAATTCAATTCTCTTCTCCCCTCATAGCCTATTATTTTCGCAGTACATTAGACATGTCAACAGATTCGGCAGGGAACTATATATCCCATTAGGGTCAGGTTAATAACCATAAATCGGCTTTCTTTTTCTTTTGCACTTCACGATTTCTTGCTGCCAACATAATGTGAGGACTTTTTACAGAAGACGACGGCCATGGTTTGTGTGTGGTTATGTTAGAAGAAGGCGTTCTCATTTGGCAGATGCTTGTGTGTTGGACGGACTGATAGGTGCTCCCAGTGGCGGATTTATTGACTTTTAAGGAAGACGCAGTTAGTATTTAAAGAAAGTTCATGCGGTAAAAATATTATTCAAAGCAAAATCTAAAATTTGTATACTTCAGAAACTCTCATCAGATGAACTTCCAGTGAATGTTTTAGCGAAGCTTTAATTATTGCTATATGATAATTAAACTTGTATAATTAACAAAAAAAAAGAAAATAAACAACATTCATTAACAACAGCGGAAAAGTAATTTGTAACTTTAATTATAAATAATTTCTAAACATAATTACAATTTTTAATTATAAGTTTAATTTTTGCCAAAGTCCTCTGTGCAAATGATAAACTTAATACTATGAATGTCGGCTAGTGTGGCTATGTGGATATCACGTGCGCTTCCCTGATCCGAGATTCGATTCCCGGCGTGAGTAATAACTTATAAGACATGTTTCTTTCTTCAATGAGAAAGGATGTTTGTTGTCTTGTGATGTTACAGAGGTGGCCCTTCGACATTCCGTTTCCATGAACAAGAATGCCCGTATTTATAAGAAGTCTGGATTACGATCAAATAAATCTTTCTGACCTACACGCAGTTGTGTGCAAAACCGAAGTAAAGCAGATTAAGGAATAAAGTTATATGGATATAAAATTTAAAATGAAGTTCATTAAAACGATTCAGGTTACACTATATTTCACGCAGAAATTGGACAGTAAAAAAAAAACTATATCGGCATTTACCATCCTATGGATTGAGAATTGAAATCGCAATAGATAATTGGTTTTGTATGGCGGTTCCCGGGGACACATGTATCCTCACAAAGGTTAAGTTTCGGTCCAGAGTTCAAACATTAGTGAACAGAAATACAGGGACATCACTTTATTTTTACTTGCATTTTTATTGTACCTGCATTTCTGAATGTACTTCACTCCCACCTCTTCACTAATGTCCTTGCTCCCGTCAGACACACAAACTTACGGCCGCTGTTGCATTCGAAGTCTTCAAGCAGTGAAGTAAACACTGCAGTGTATAGTGCGTTTCATAAATATGGTTGCGTTTTCTATAGAAGAAAGAACCTATATTAATAATATCGTACTAAAAATTATATTCAAGAAACGATAAATTCAATTTTAGAGAATATGCTTCAAAATGTTTTTAATAATATGCTTACTGAATTTAAGCCTGCACTGTAATGAACGGCAACCATTTTCAGCAACTTGTTTAAAAATTCAGATTAGCTTTTTTTGAATTGAGGTGGCTAGAAGCAAAGGAATGCTAGTGATATTTGTAATAACATGAGTTAAGTGCATCCAGTGTAAGAGAAAGTATCTAAAATTTTAGTAGGAAAGGGATATTTTAATCGCATCACACATTAAAATTTAAATAAAAAATTTCACCGATTTTACGAAAGCTTAAATATTTAAACCCCATTTTCCCAAAAGTAACTTAAGTGCACTTACAGCCCTTTACTTATGACCCCTCAATTTAAATGCACTCTCTATATTGTATGTTAACATCAATAATTAATATGCTAAATAAAGTAGACATTACATAACGAACATAGCCGCCTGAAAAGTTGAGTTTTTGAAAAAAAATGCTACTACTCTACTGTATTTTGATAAATTCCGTAAAAGTGATCATCAAACTGAAAATCGTAATATCGTATTTCCCTAAAACATAAATGGATACACTACGTTTCTCTCCTCCTATACCTAGTAAAATGATTTATTTACATATTGCACTAGTAACATCAAACTCCTGTAATGAAGGGGCAACAGTGTTTCCGAGTAGAGCCAGGTTAATGTTAAAAATGTTGGTAAAAAGAAAGTGATGTCCCTGTATAAGCTCAAACAGATGATGCAATTATACAAAAAAATTCTGTTTTGGAATATGTAAAAATAAAAAGTTGAAGTAGTAAAAAGTGTTTACAAAATAATACATTTTATCGGTATATTTTACTTAGCGAATATTTTAATACCATCAACATCATATAAAGAAATAAAATCAACGTTACTGAGAGAAACCAAGGTAGCTTATGAGCGCGACTTCCAAGTTGGTCAGCCCGACAGGGAGCCCGCCAACGAAGCAATAGTGGACCCTTCGTACTGCCCCTATATGCAAGTTTAGGTGCGGAGCCCGGACCAGACGTTAAGTACACTAACGTAGAGCCCCAATTGGGGCCCGGGCCGATATACTGTATGACATTCATTGCTAATTTTCCAAATTTCAATAAAATTCAAGTGTAACTTTTGCCAATTTTTTTCGCTAATCTACAAGTATGAATCAAACTCCTCTGATGTAAGTTGTACACAAAATTGTCACAAGAAATCACTTTCAAAATGTTCTAAGATTATACACCACCTCTGACATTCCAATCAGTTTAAAATAGTGTGCATATCATGTTCATATCTCCCATTCATATGGTGTTCGATTAATAATATATAACATTTGTGTAAAAAAGTTTTTAATAAAGTTATTACAAAATACGAATTTACTTTTAATACATACTCGTTTTAGAAATATTTAAAAGCATTTATTTTCAATACTATAATTAACTTAAAATTCAAGCACTCTTTTCTGAAGTATTTTAGTCAAAAATATTATTTCTGCCCTTTGGCCGCGTCAGAAGTCCAAAAATTTCTATGTAGCCCTTCAAGACAAGTAAAGGAAAATCGTTGATTTGGAAATTCTGACCGTGATTTTGTTGACTATTACACTTTTACTACGTCATACTACTTCTGACTAATAAAACGGTACTAAAGGACGTCTTTCAACCAATCATGGCTGCTTATCCCCACAATTTTATCACTTCCCTAGAATTTGTTTGTTTTTATCACTTCCAAACCATTTGTTTGTTTTTATCAATTCCCTAGCATTTGTCTCTTTCTTTGCCAACATTTCAACTGAAAATTCTTTACGGTACTATAAAACATGCTTTGCGATCGTCATTTGTTTACCGTAGGGGAGACCCGGGCAAAACGAATAACCCGGGCAAAGAGAATAATGCATATTTCTTAGAGACGCCAACAGGTAGCGCTTTCTCCTATGTTGGGGAAGAATCCCAACCAGATTTTGCTGCTGGAACTGTCTTGTCATTCTAGCTAATGAGAGAACACACAAAACTGCAGTAACTTTTTGCTATGTGATAGTAATATATAGGCAATACGATTACTTATAAAGTGCCGTACTTACGAAAAAGATTATTGATGTTTATGTTTTTATAACCTTAAATGAAGAGCGAAATGGTGTCTGCGGGCAAAGTGGATAACTTATCCGCTTTGGCCTGCCATCTTCATTTGACTATATAAGTGTCAGCTATATTTTTGTATGTATTTGTCTATTGTAATAAAGCGTGTTAGATCATTTTACATAGTGGAGGCATTAAGTCACACTAATTAAACTATAAAGCAGTAACACTGATCTTAATTTTTACTTAGAAAGGTCGTAATGTGTTTTCAGAAAGTTTAATTTTTCAAGAGGAAGACGGAACAAGCCAAATGGTCTGAAGAAGTCATGAAGAAAGCACTTGAAGAAATAAAGTCTTCCAATCAGTGGTTCTGCTATCTGGCCATACAACCATAATGTGTTTGTTGATGAACATGTTGCTCCAGATCAAATTACAGATCCCCCACTTGAGACAGAAATCAGCGAAACGACATTTGGCTCAGATTTAACAAATTCTGCGGTGCCAGCTTCTTCAGCGGCTGAAGAAACAGTTAATGCTCACACAGAATCAACCACCTCTGTGATTTCGTTATCTTCAGAGACTGAAGGAATATTGAATACATCAATTACACCCTAGTAATGCCGCAATTCGATTATTGTGACGTTTTGTTAAGTGACCTAAGTTCTGAACTGTCAGTCAAGTTACAGCGAGCTCAGAATATGTGCGTCAGATACGTGTGCAACATCCGACGATATGATCACATATCACCGTCCTTCGCAAGTCTCTCGTGGCTCCGACTTAAAGAACGTAGAACTTTACACTTTGTCTTTACTCTTTCGAATTCTGCACACTTCAACACCAAATTACCTTTCTTCTCGTTTCTCTTATCTATATTCTATCCACGACGTAAATACCAGATCACTTATCTGTGGCACGCTAAGTATACCTCTTTATAGAACATCTTGTTATTCATCATCTTTTACAATATCCACCTCGCGTCAATGTAACTCCTTGTCACAGAGTATTAGGGGCTGCAAGACAACAAACACCTTTAAGAACAGCTTAAAAGATAACCTTATTAGCATTTCACTCCAATCATACTGATTTAAAAACTATCACTGACTACATTGTTACTTTTTTCTTTAGACATCATCCTGATTGCGCTGTATTTTAATTGTCTTATAATAATCTCTTTCTATTATCTAATATTATTTGAAATATATTAACATCCTATGTATTTTAGTTTAATTCTGCTACACAGTTTATTTCAGTGTTTAATTAATAGTTCATAGCATTCTGTTGTTTAATTTGTAAATAACTCTTGTATACATGTAACTCTCATCTAAATAAAATTGTTGAATTCTTTGTAAGTTCATGCATATGTATATACACTTTTTGCTGGTTGAGTGGAAGAGAAGGCCTTACGGCCTTAACTCTGCCAGCTAAAATAAATCATTATTATTATTATTATTATTATTATTAATATTATTATTATTATTTTCAGTTTTGATTACACCAAAACCCTCAACATCGTCAGCAAGAGAATCCAAGTCAGTTATTTTGATTTAGACCAGTGCCAAATGTGGATGCTCGAAAGATACGAGTTAAACGAAGAAAATGTCAGCGCTCTGAAGTTCTTACATCTACACCGATTGAAAACGTTGAAAGAGAAGTAACTTACGGGCAGGAACAAAAGCAGAAGAAATCCAAGTCTTCAGTGTCAATGAAATGTCGACTTGTTCAAATTTGTATTTTGTGCTAATCTAACGTGTTGTAACGGGCTGTAATAACATTTGCTATCGTCTAATATAACTCATTAACATCGTGTTTATGTGTTGATTTAATTTTATTATCAGTGAATAGAAATTAAATAGAAAGGTGAAAATGTTATAAGGATATTCACTTTGCCCGGGTTAATTATTCGCTTTGTCCGTGTACCGTTTGCAAAGCAAATAATTAACTATATTTTCTTTCTCAAATCATATCATTGTCCGTAGGTACGAGAAACGAATTGCGGTTTTTTTATATATATGTGGGCAACATGTGTCACAACCAATGTCATGAAGATATTATTTCGCGAGCACCAAAATACAGCCCGTGGCATTGTTTGTTCTTAGCTTACCCGCTTTGCCCGGGTTTCCCCTATAGATAGTCAACTGAAAACGGCGGCTCCGTACAAATGTTTTAGTGAAGTTAACATTAGTTAAATATAATTTGGTAAGTCAATTAATATCCATTTTATTGTATTAGAATAATTTATTTCTTCTAATTTTTATATATTATTTTGTTTTTATCGCCTCCCTACCATTTGTATCTGTGTTTGCCAACATTTCAAACTACAAATTCTTTACGGCACTATAAAACATGTTTTACGATCGTCATTTGTTTACCGCATAGATAGTCAACTGAAAATGGCAGCTCCGTTCAAACGCTTTGGTGAAGCTGACATTGGTGAAATATAATTTTAGTAAGTCAATTTATATTTGATTGTATTAGATTGCTTTATTTCTTCTAATCTTTATATGCTTTCCTCTAATCTTGTAATAGTCAATTAAATCCCACTCGAGTTTTGATTTTCTCTAGATCAACAAAACCTCTAGTGAGGTTACTGTTAATAATTATTGAGATAGCAGTAATGTTGAGATTTGTGAAATTTGATCCACTTTTATAAATTCAACTGCAGTACGGTACTACACCATTTTTCTCGGGATGTTGGACTAAATTATTCTGACAGGGCTATTGTGAACGAGACTTTATGAGAACGAATATTGAAATACGAACTCTCAACACTAAATGCAAGAATATGCTGTTCATAGATGCCACAGCCAGTATTCTAACGGTCACCATATCCTATAAAACAACCTTGCTACTAACATATTTTGACAACTAGATACATCTTCGACAGCTCTTGCGCGATACCATGCTTCTTCACGTCAAATTCTTACACTAAAGCCGTAATAGGCTAGGCCTATACCTCTATTTCAGTGACTCTTAAATTTTATAATTTCGAGGACACTTTTCATATGATGTGTATTTTCACGAACTCCTAATACATTAGTTGACTTTATACCTTTGCTTTGTACAAAGTAAAAACACTCTTCTTCTTCTTCTACGTCACGGTTTAGGCCTTCCATTAGGCTGTTCCGGCTCCAAATTGTTGCTGCCTCCATCTTTTCTTAGGTCTTCCTAAGTTCCTTTTTCCTCGTGGTGAGTAATTGTATGCTGCTGTTGGTATTCTATTGTCCGTCATCCTTGTTAAGTGGTTTTCCCAACTTGTTCTGTATTTCACTATTGTTGTATTTAGTTCCTCTACGTTAGTTATCTTATTTCTGTATTGTGTTTTTTGTCTGTTCTTTGATATCCTGCTATTGGCCTGAGGAATTTCATTTCAGCAGCTTGTATTCTAGCTATATGTTGTGCCGTCATTGTCCATGTTTCGGATCCATAATTAATTGTAGGAACTGCCATCGTCTTATATAATTTTATTAAGGAGTCTTTTCTGGCTTTATTTTTCAAGGTTCTTTTTAGTGTTCCTGTTATCTAGTTAAACTTGTTCAACTTGTTATTTATATCTGTTTCTGTTGTGTATGTTATTTCGCAACCTAGGAAATTAAATTTTGAGACTTGTTATATTGCTTTATTTTCTAAAATTATCTTTGTCCGAACTGGATAAGAGCCCTTGAAAGCCATTGCCTTTGTTTTTCCTGATGATATTCCCATGTTGTATTTTTTTGATATTTCGTTTAATTTATATAGCATTCTCTGCGTTTCATCCTCTGTTTTTGCTATTAAAATCTGATCATCTGCGAAGGCTAACGTTTTTATTATCATATTTCCTAAATTAATTCCTCCTATTGTTATTTGTTTCCATGATCTTATTATGTCGTCTAGATATATATTAAAAAGAGTGGTTGATAATGGGCAACCTTGTCTAACTCCTCCTGTTATTCTTATAGGTTCTCTTTTGTTTTTCCGTACATATCTTTAATTACTTCTATCAAATGTAATGGGATTCCCTTTTCATTTAATATAATCCACAATTTTGTTCTAGACACTTTGCCAAAAGCCTTCTTATAATCTATGAAAAGGATATGAGTTTCTAAGTTGAATTCCCTTCTTTTCTCAATTATTTACTTTAAGATAAAAACGTTATCTATGCAGCTTCTCCCTTTCCTAAAACCTGTCTGCTCTTCTGATATTATTATGTCGACTATATTTGATAGTCTTTGGCTTATTATTTTTGCGTATACTTTATATGTCGTACATAGTAAGCTTATTCCCCTATAATTTTCTGGGTTTGTCTTATCTCCTTTTTTAAATATCGATATTATCTTCCCTATTTTCCATTCTTCTGGCGTAGTCATTTGTTTCCAACATTTGTTATAAAAATTTAATAGCCTTTCTTGAAAATTTCTCGGGGCATTTTTTTAATAATTCTATATTTATACTGTCTATTCCACATGTTTTATTATTCCTACATTTTCATATAAACGTAAAAGCTGGTAATTTTTACTGTAAAAAATATTACAAACTCAAGTTTAGTTCAGCTTTGTTAACAATTATAATAAAGTTATAATTAGAACATATTAAAATAAAAATTAAGATACATTTCTTTTTGTATGCTATAGGAAGATTGGTGCTGTTTCTTTGCCGCTAGATGTGTAACATCTAATTCAATATTTATAATATCAGATTCAACATCCAGCTGATTTCAATAGGTACTCGTTCTTTATGTAACCTAGGCAAAACTACAAAAAGTCTTTCCTCACAAATACCTTGTGTACAAGAGAAGTGACAATTTTCATGCAAAGCAAATGGTGAGGAAGGTTATTTTGTCTGAGGGCAAATTTTATGATACTGTCCGAAATTTTAGCAGGTTGATCCTGTTTAGATTTTATGTATTCCTTGACAATGAAATGGATCCCTTGTCCAGTTAGTTGGCTGTAATAAAACAATCATTGGTATAACATGGAATTTTATTATATTTTTTATAAATAGCCACAAATCTATTATTCTGAAAAATAACTTGCAGGCCTCTTAATAATTATCGGACGCCTACGGGTTCGCGGACCACAGTTTAACAATTTTTGCTCTACTTTATAGCTTTCACACTTCTACTCCACATCTGTACTACATGTTTTAACCCGGGAGAAGACGCATAATCAAAGTTGTGCTTTATTTCGAACAGATGCTTGATCGTTTTATACCGCGGTGATTTTGACCACATGCGCTCTGTATGCCAGGAAGGCGCGCGTTGCACTAAACTGGCAACATTGTGATGGCGTGACTTCTCCACTCAATCATAACTTTAATTAGAGCATTGATGACATTTTGTGTACTTGCAACACTTACAGCTGTGCACTAATAATATTACGTGCTGGTTCTTTCTGTCTTGTTGGACAATCCTCACGTTATACAGGGACATCATTTTATTTTTACTTCAATTTTTATTATACCTGAGTTTTTGAATGTACTTCACTCCCACCCCTTCCACTAATGAAGTTCAATCGTCCTCCACACAAATCCAAGACCGCATACACAGTCATAGGAGCCTTACGGTCATAGTAAACAGTACGTTCCAAAAATATCTTCGCATTTTCCAGTGACGAAAGAGCTTTCAATATTGAATCATTTTCGCACAGGTACTGTCGTCCATTTGCCTACATCGCATCCCGGTTTCCCCCACCAGCTTTTATTCTCCAGCTAGTAGCTGGGCTGTCTTAGAACTTTTCTGAGAACATTAATTTCTGTTAGGAATTAGACATCTACGTAATATTATCAAACTGTTTAAAGTAACTTAAATAAAAGGGCCTCGTTAAGTAATTAACTGTCACGTGATTTCCTCCCTTTCTAGACCCTGGGACATAACCACTTGGACGGATAGTAGATAGCATGTCTGAGTGATTTTATCTTTTCGGATCGGGCAGAAGTGAAGATTGAATTTACAGTACGTAAGGTACTCTTTTATAGAGTAGGTACAGAATTATTTCAACATGAGTTACTAGTAGGCTACGAAGAACGAAACTGGTGATTGGGATTAGGTACAATAGTCTATAGTGCGATAGTATGCACATTAGAACTGAAGCCTGTATCGAAATGAACGGCCACCATTTTAAAAAATGTGTTTACATATCCATGTTATGATTATTTTTCAATTTAATTTCATTCTCTATATTGTACGCTAATGTGCTGTAGACAGTATAATATACACTGCATAATGAATACGTCCACATGGACAGCTCAGTTCGTGAGTAAAAACACTCATTGTTAATACTGTACTGTATTTTGATTAAACAAAAACCTAATGAAAGTGATCAAACTCAAAAGCGCGATATTTCCTAGTTAACGTAAATGGATGAACTACTTTTCTTCCCTCCTATACCTAGTAAGGTGATTTGTTTGTATATTACGCCAGTATCATGGAACTCCAGTCGTGGAAGGGGGTAGCAAAGGGCGTTGATCCAGAGGTATAGGCAAGTTAATATTAAAAATGTTAGTAAAAATAAAATGATGTCCCTGTACAAATAGCAGCTTACTCTTCTGTTTTGTGTTTAGTGTAATATTTAAAATAAACAAATAATATCATAAGACAAAATGCTGAAGCAAATATCAATAAGTTGAGCTTAATAACCTATTTTCCGTAGCGCGGTCTTTTTGACCGTATACGCCTTCTTCCGTTAATGAGATGAGGTAGAGACTGCGGACCTGGTTTAGAATTCCGGCAATAGCGGAATCGTATTTGTGGTGGACAAAGTAAAGTTTCCTGAGGGTATTTCCCAGATTTCTCACGTTTCCCTCCACTCTTCATTCAAATATTCGATATAATCATTTAAATAGTATTTACCCCAAAACGGTGCGGCATGGTGTAGTATTCTGGTTGGCTTACAGATGTCATTAGTCTCATAAGGCTTAGTATGCTCACGGGAGAGGACGGGATATCACTCTAGTGGTACTCTCTAACATTTTATGACGTACAGACTGAATCGACACTAGACAAAGCAGGACTAATTTGACATTAAAAAATCATTGATAATTTAGGAAAGATAAGGCGCTAGAGCTGCAGTTCAAGTCTTAGAGTCGATTTCTAAAACACGAACCAAACCGCGATCGAGATCTGAATACTTATGCGAATTCTAAAACGAAGTCGAGACGCGGCTTGAGAAGAAACCGAGGTTCATGGGTTTTATATATGGCAACGCAGCTAAGAATCGATTTTTATTCCTGTAAACGTCGTTAATAGAAAGAAGTGAACATCGGGATTAATATTTTTTATTGAATTGCAGTAAGTCACATTCTTGTATTGTTGTATCTACTAATTTACAGATTATATGTGCGTTAAAATACTATCATTACTTAGTATTTAATAGGGATCGGATTTTTAGATACCAGAATGACATTGCCCAAATAATTATCACAAATCGAGCATTTATGTTGCTGTTAATCATTTGTTCATAAATACTACCAACATTAACCACCTGAAAACCCGGTTCTAAGGAATTAATAACCTAAATATTACTTACTTACAAATGGCTTTTAAGGAACCCGAAGGTTCATTGCCGCCCTCACATAAGCCCGCCAGCAGTCCCTATCCTGTGCAAGATTAATCCAGTCTCTATCATCACACCCCACCTCCCTCAAATCCATTTTAATATTATCCTCCCATCTACGTCTCGGCCTCCCTAAAGGTCTTTTTCCCTCCGGTCTCCCAACTAACACTCTATATGCATTTCTGGATTCGCCCATACGTGCTACATGCCCTGCCCATCTCAAACGTCTCGATTTTATGTTCCTAATTATGTCAGGTGAAGAATACAATGCGTGCAGTTCTGTGTTGTGTAACTTTCTCCATTTTCCTGTAACTTCATCCCGCTTAGCCCCAAATATTTTCCTTAGCACCTTATTCTCAAACACCCTGAACCTATGTTCCTCTCTCAGAGTGAGAGTCCAAGTTTCACAACCATACAGAAGAGCCGGTAATATAACTGTTTTATAAATTCTAACTTTCAGATTTTTGGACAGCAGACTGGATGATAAGAGCTTCTCAACCGAATAATAACACGCATTTCCCATATTTATTCTGCGTTTAATTTCCTCCCGAGTGTCATTTATATTTGTTACTGTTGCTCCTAGATATCTGAATTTTTCCACCTCTTCGACAGATAAATCTCCAATTTTTATATTTCCATTTCGTACAATATTCTGGTCACGAGACATAATCATATACTTTGTCTTTTCGGGATTTACTTCCAAAACCGATCGCTCTACTTGCTTCAAGTAAAATTTCTGTGTTTTCCTAATCGTTTGTGTATTTTCTCCTAACATATTCACGTCATCCGCATAGACAAGAAGCACTGGATTAAAATTTCAATTGAAACTAAAATGTAGTATGGTTCTATTTTCATATACACCGTGTTCCGCTTATAAGTATAATAAAAGAAATAGTTATAATTTCATAACAATGCATGCAAATGGGTTAAGATTGGTACCATTGTAAACAGGAAATTGGGAAGATTTAATCCATTGTTGTTACTTATTTTTAAAACTCACGCAAATCATTAAATAAGAAAATCGTATCTTTAGTCAGTCAGCATTCGCCACATTTTGTGTGCTGTCATTAGGAACTAGATCCATAATTCGTCATTTTTCGCCGTCAGTATTAAATAAAATGTTAAAATGAAATGGGATAGGCTCAGAGAAACAGGAAGTTTGTTGTCTAATGCAGGTAAACATTCCAAGCGTAAAAACACTAACATGGTTCGCACATTCTTAGACGAACAATTCCCTGCAAGATGGATCGAAGAGGATCACCGTAATCACATGGCCTGCCAGATCACCAGATCTAACACCACCTGATTTTTTTCCTGTGGGGGTTTGTTAAGGACCAGGTCTACAGGACGCCAGTACGTGATTTGGCAGACTTACAAGAAAGAATTCATGCTGCTGTCAAAATGTTACACCACAGATGCTTCATAACACTTGGGTCGACTTGGATATTTCCCGTGCCAAATGGAAGCCATGTTGAGGTTTATGGAACATAAAACAAAAGAATTCTTTGTTTGGTTTCATATATACTTGTATTAATTCAGAAGTTATAGCTATTTCTTTTGTTATACTTATAAGCCGAACACTCTGTATAATAGACCTACTACGTTGAAAGCCCTAGTAGCATAAAACTTAAACTAAAAAAACAAAATCACGTTCGCTTCACATTCCTGTAGGCTCACGTCATTTTCGAGTATTAAATAAAATTTCCAAAACTACTATAAACACTAAAAATTAAGTTATATCGTCTTATAGACATAAAAGTATAAATAATATAACATATTATATCTTACAAGAACGTGTAAAAAATTGTCAACCTGCCGCCTCTTGCATTTCGTTGCAGATTATTATTTAGCGTTCTTGCTAAATTTTGCGTCCATTCCTTCGAAAATCGAAATATTCGCCTGAAATTATCGTCGTTATATAGTTACAAAGGATTATCCCTGTCTCTCATCACTCTAATCCGGGGATTTAATACTCGTAGACACAAATTTTCCTTTGATAACCATCCAGCTGATCTACTACCTCCATCTTGTACACATGAAGCCGAGGTTTTGAACCTACCCCAGCCGTGGTCTCTGCTTCAGACCATGGTTTTGAGCCATGGCTCAGAAAAATGAAAAAGACCTCGTTTTATAAATCCAAACGAGATTTAAAGCCATGGCCGTGGTCTAGACGTCGTTTTAGAAATCGACCCTTAGAGCCCTTATTTCATACCAAATTATATATTTAAAAAATGAACGCAGAAACAATGTAATGGAAAGTGCTGATGAAATGAGATTTTTAAATTGAGGAAAGCGGAAAAATTCCGAGCAAGTACCACACATTTCAAGCTTGTCTTACAGGAATGTTCCGGTCAATACGAGGCGCCGAATTCCAGTCAGTAGAAAGGCAAAGCTGCGGTACAGTACAGAACAATCAGATCACTAATATAATGCATGAATACCACAAAGGTAACGATTATTATGATGATGATAATAATGATAATGATAATGATAATAATAATAATACATTTTCAGGAAAACCAATGTTGGTATAGATATTATAACTGAAGCCTCAGATTTATGTTCAAGAAAATCCTGTAACTCCTTGAGTGTTTACATGTTTCGATAATGGTATCTACCCAATTATACACTTTTATGTCTGTTTTAGATTAGGATATATTAAATAATGTATTTTGTTGTTCCATTTTCATTTTAATATGTATGTTCTTTTAGAGAGTGGTTGGATATAATCATAGGTGAGGAGTGAAACCTACGAAGTAGGAATTGTTTTAGGTACAAAGCACGTACGGTCAGAAGACTCGTGCACTTGATTTTAGAGAAAATGACGATAATATACCATCTGTATGTATATAATAATAAATCCAACTATCTATCTCTAACTGAAGCAATTTTTTAAGTACAAATGAACTTTTCTTTTTATCGGAAATGCAATAATTAGATTAGATTAGATTTATTTATTTAACCTGGCAGAGATAAGGCCGTCAGGCTATCTACCATTACAACTAACATGAACAATAAGATTACAATTAATATTAAATTTACAATTACAATTACAATTACTATAAAAATTAAAGTACGACAAGAATACCTGATTAATGAAAGCTTTTTTATCATAGAAATTAAGAACAAAGAATATTTTTGTATTTACAAAATTACAAATTAAACCTACAATAACAAAATTCTATAGTTGAAATTACATATTGAGATATTTTGTGGTAGATTAAAAGAACTATTTACAAGAAACCATGTCTGAACGAGTCTCAATTACTGACCAAGTGCCTAGTAAGTTTGCGTTTGAATTGAATTTTATTTCGACAGTCCCTGATGCTAGCAGGTAACGAATTTGAGTCTTGGCAGGGCTTTCTTACTGTTTTGATTCTTATCAAAGAGGACCACAATAATAAACGGAGAACTTTGTATTGTTTCCGTGTATGTACATTGCCATCAAGTTACACATTTTGTGGATCATCCGTCAATAATGACCCCAGCACATTTTTGCTTTCCAGGTACTCAACTAAATATTTAAAGGTGGAAGTAACGAAGTCAGAGATCCAAAGTGAACAGATAACTAAATCCAATCTACTTTGTCTCTCCTACTTGTCGCCTTCCTCTTATCTCCGCAAATAATAATAATAATAATAATAATAATAATAATAATAATAATAATAATAATAATAATAATAATAATAATAATTTATTGCCAGAACAAAGAGAAGGACTCTCTAGCACCCCCAGAAAGAGTAAGTTATATACTCGAGCTCAGGGGGCATTCCACAAAAGTTGATGTTAAGACATTTTATTGTACAGGGACATCATTTTATTTTTACTAACATTTTTAATATTAACCCGGCTATACCTATGGATCAACGCCGTGTGCTACCCCCTTCCACGACTGGAGTTCGATAATACTGGCGTAATATACAAACAAATCACTTTACTAGGTACAGGAGGGAAGAAAAATAGTTCATCCATTTACGTAAACTAGGAAATATCGCGTTTTTGAGTTTGATCATATTCATTAGATTTTTGTTTAATCAAAATACTGTACAGTGATTTTACTCACGAACTGAGCTGTCTATGTGGACGTATTCATTATGCAGTGTATATTATACTGTCTACAGCACATTAGCGTACAATATAGATAATGAAGTTAAATTGGAAAATAATCATAATATGGATATTTAAACACATTTTAGAAAATGGTGGCCGTTCATTTCGATACAGGCTTCAGTTCCAATGTGCATATTATCGCACTATAGACTATTGTACGTAATTAGAATTACCAGTTTCGTCCTTCGTACTGGTAACTCATGTTGAAATAATTCTGTACCTACACTATAAAAGAGTATCTTACATACTGTAAATTCAATCTTCACTTCTGCCCGATCCAAAAAGATAAAATTACTCAGACATACTATCTACTGTCCGTCCAAGTGGTTATGTCGTTTGGTCGTAGAAAAGGGAGGAAATCACGTGACAGTTCATTACTTAACAAGGCCCTTTTATTTAAGTTATTTTAAACAATTGTATAATATTACGTAGACGTCCAATTCCTAACAGAAATTAATATACTCAAAAAAGAGCTAAGACAGACCAGCCACTAGCTGGCGAATAAAAGCTGGTGGGGAAAACAGGGATACGACGTAGGCAAATGGGCGACAGTACCTGTGCGAAAATGGATCAATATTGAAAGCTCTTTCGTCACTGGAAAACGCGAACATATTTATAGAACGTACTGTTTACTATGACCGTAAGGCTACTGTGACTGCATATACGGTCTTGGATCAGTGTGGAGGACGGTTGAACTTCATTAGTAGAAGGGGTGGGAGTGAAGTACATTCAAAATCTCAGGTACAATAAAAATTGAAATAAAAATAAATTGATGTCTCTGTTTAACAGATTACGAAGTAATAAAAGAAAAAAAAGGAGAAAAAACACAGATATCACAATAATTGAACTTTAAATTTTCTCTGTTACCAGCAATTTTTAAAAGATTTTTTGAAATAAGGAGCAGTAGCAAATTGTATGTTTAGGAATTTATCTATTATCATGTTATAAAGCCTTGGACCGAAGTTGCTACTGTGATTATATTCTACAAGTGTAGTACATTTTGGGACTGTCAAGCATATCTTGTCTGATATTTTGTTTTTATGATTCATATATCTTAATGATATTCCTGATATCTTCTTCTGTCAAGAACTTTTATCACTTTCACCATTCTTTTCAGTAGGCAGTTTCTTCTTAGTCAGTAACCCATCCATTTCCCTTTTTATCTTCGTGATCAGTTTCAGCATCATACTTTCTTCACCCACTCTTAGTTCTTTTCTCTCTGTCCATTCCACACACTCCATTCTCCTCCATTTCCATATTTCAAATGTTCTAGTCGTTTCTCTTCACGTTGACTTAACATTCATATTTATACACTATATTGCCACAATCCACACAAAGTACTTTACTCGTCTCTTCCTTAGTTTTCTTTCCAGATGTAATCTCTAATATTTCTCTGTATAATCTGCTATTTTTTACTCATTTATTTAGCTTACAATCCGTTTTCAGACTGACCACAATTTATTAACGTCTGGTTGAGCTGCTTTTACGTCGCTTGGAGGACACGGTCAGCAGTTGAAATCCGATCAAGGACGTGGATATTCGTCCGTTATTATTGAAAGTCTTGAGTTATTTAGGTCGACACCCGTCATCGATCTGACTGACCGAGGTCACGAGGATCCATTCGTATTCCTATGTAATGACAAGTCAAACAATAATTATACGAATAAAATTATGCATTGCCTTCAACATTACAAACTTCATAGCGATTCGGAACAATTTAGTTCATATTTCTGTCATAATATTCTGTATATACAGTGTAATTTATATAGGGCCTGTTATTCAAAACACAGATATTAATTTTGTAATTTAACACACATAAACAGAAAAACACCCTTACAGTATTTCTCAAGAAACATATTTCTCTAATTTTCAATAGAGAGACATTTGATTTCATTTATAAATTCCATAGTTATATACCTAGGTAGCTACATATAATTAATTCTGCACAAATTTACCCGTACATAAGAGACAAAAGGTATGTTATAATGACTTCCTGGTATACTTCTGCATTTTCGAGAATAAGTATTTCAAAGTAAAACAAATATTGCAATATCTTACTCCAAAATTTGACGATAATAGCCTTTATTATTCAACTGGGAAAATGGAAACACTGATAAACCAAATCGTCAATATACGAGTATCTTACTTACTGGCTTTTAAGGAACCCGGAGGTTCATTGCCGATCTCACATAAGCCCGCCATCGGTCCCTATCCTGAGCAAGATTAATCCAGTCTCTGTCATCAAAACCCACCTCCCTCAAATCCATTTTAATATTAACTTCCCATCTACGTCTCGGTCTCCCTAAAGGTCTTTTTCCCTCCGGCCTCCCAACTAACACTCTATATGCATTTCTGGTTCCGCCCATACGTGTTACATGCCCTGTCCATCTCAAACGCCTGGGTTTAATGTTCCTAACTATGTCAGGTGAAGAATACAATGCGTGCAGTTCTGTGTTGTGTAACTTTCTCCATTCTCCTGTAACTTCATCCCTCTTAGCCCCAAATATTTTCGTAACCACCTTATTCTGAAACACCCTTAACTTATGTTCCTCTCTCAAAGTGATAGTCCAAGTTTCACAACCATAAAGAAGAACCGGTAATGTAACTGTTTTATAAATTCTAACTTTCAGATTTTTTGACAGCAGACTGGATGATAAAAGCTTCTCAACCGAATAATAACAGACATTTCCTATATTTATTCTGTGTTTAATTTCCTACCGATTATCATTTATATTTGTTACTGTTGCTCCCAGGTATTCGAATTTTTCCACATTTTCAAAGGATAAATTTCCAATATTTGTATTTCTATTTCGTACGATATTCTCGTTACGAGACACGAGTATATTATATATGCAAAAATAAAGCTGAATAATAAAATTAACTCATACCCAGTGCTACGTCAAATAAGATATTTTATATTGTTCTGTGAATGGAACATTATATAAAAATATATATATAATATTTTTTAGATTATATAACCTCTAAATTACTGTTCAGAGAAATGTGAATTTTGGGGGTATAATTATTTAGTAAAATATAATAATGAATATTGAAAAGTGCAGTAATTCACTTCATTTCTGTAACGACAAAAAATACCCAATCTTTAAAAGTAATAATGTTTACAAGTATAGCCTATCAAGAGACAAATGTTTTGTATGATAAGTTTTCAATTGAAAGAAAATATAAGTTCATGTATAATAATTCTTATCTTTTACATGTTCATTTTATGACAGGTACATACTATCTATAACACTTCATTTACCGCGTGAATTTATGTAGGAGAGTTTAAGCCATTTTATGTTATTATATTTACTATAAATTGTTATATGTAATTCTTAATCCCGGAATAATTAATTAGTTTACAGATACATATTCAAACAAAATTCGTATAATAATTTTGCAGAAATCACTGTATAAAGACAAAGAAATGACACATTCAAAGACTATTTATAGATGTCAGGGATAAAGGGAATTTTTCTATGGAAATCTCGATATCAATAAACTTTTCCACGTCCAAACATTTTCGTAAGTAGTTATAAAATTAAAAATTGTAGATAGTGATAAAGAAAGTACTAGTTTCAAAGTTCTAAAACTAATGCGAAATAAAGATCGAAAGAGATCAAATGTTTCACTTTAACGTGTGTCATTATGCAGTAGAAAACTGTACATTATTCACTAAAGTTACATAGTTAGAGAACGACATGTCTACTTTCATAATGAAAAAAATATATATTAAGATAATTATAGTAATATAAAGTTACTATGATATCAATATAAACTTTATGAGAAGAAAGTCTGTCTACAAAGTTAAAATTGTTAAAGTCAGTAAATATACTTTACTGCTTCCACAGTATACATTATAAACGTGACTCTTCTCTTTAAACTAGGTTAACATTGAAAACATTTAACATTAATAATTTTTTATAACTTCGCCGTTGTCAGTGCAGGTCTCTCTTGCATTGCGAATATTATTTATCATTAATATATAAAACAGTTGTAAGTATTGTAGGAGAAAATACACAAACGATTAGGGAAAACGCGGAAATTTTACTTGAAGCAAGTAGAGCGATCGGTTTGGAAGTAAATCCCGAAAAGACAAAGTATATGATTATGTCTCGTGACCAGAATATTGTACGAAATGGAAATATAAAAATTGGAGATTTAGCCTTCGAAGAGGTGGAAAAATTCAAATATCTTGGAGCAAGAGTAACAAATATAAATGACACTCTGGAGGAAATTAAACGCAGAATAAATATGGGAAATGCGTGTTATTATTCGGTTGAGAAGCTTTTATCATCCAGTCTGCTGTCAAAAAATCTGAAAGTTAGAATTTATAAAACAGTTATATTACCGGTTCTTCTGTATGGTTGAGAAACTTGGACTCTCACTCTGAGAGAGGAACATAGGTTCAGGGTGTTTGAGAATAAGGTGCTTAGGAAAATATTTGGGGCTAAGCGGGATGAAGTTACAGGAGAATGGAGAAAGTTACACAACATAGAACTGCACGCATTGTATTTTTCACCTGACATAATTAGGAACATTAAATCCAGACGTTTGAGATGGGCTGTAGCACTTGGAGGGAAAAAGACCTTTAGGGAGGCCGAGACGTAGATGGGAGGATAATATTAAAATGGATTTGAGGGAGGTGGGGTATCTGGATTAATCTTGCACAGGATAGGGACCGTTGGCGGGCTTATGTGAGGGCGGCAATGAACCTTCGGGTTCCTTAAAAGCCATTTGTAAGTAAGTAAGTAAGTATTGCGAGGAAAATGGAGATCAAAGGAATTAAAATATTAGAAGAAGATACGAAAACGGGCGAAAGATACCTAGAGAAGCATAAAGAAGTTTATGCTCGACCATGCCGAAATGTAGTAATTATACACCTGATAGTAGCCCATTAATGCACCTCATTAAAGTACACCTATTCATTAAAGTTCAGGTGTTCAGCCAATGAAAAATCACCTTTGTACCATTATAAAACCGTACGTATCGATTATTCTCGGATATGCACTCGAAAGACAATTAGCGAAAAGTCACGGAGGCTGGAAATCCAATACTGTCGCAGAAGGTTATGTTCTGTTACTATAATAATTAGCGTTAATTGTAAATAATATTCAAATAAATTCAATTTGTCATCTCGTTTTTCAATTTTAAATTAATTTCCAGGTTATATCTGACTAATGTTCATCTTATTCTCTATCAAGGTCAATGACATTCGGCCTCGGAAAAAATCAATACTTTCGCGTCTGCGCACATCTCACAATTCAGGTCAGTTCGCTAATTAATTTTAATTAATTCATTCTGTTTTAAAATATAAGTATACTGGTATTAAAATATGCTACAAAAATTATAAATTTCGAAGGGAACAAGAGTAAGGTGGTCCGCGGAACTGTTCTGACTTAAAAAAGTGGTCCCCACTTCAAAAAAGTTTGAGAAACGCTGCCCTATACGATTTTCATTGAGTAATACAGAATGTAGGATGGGTTGAGGAAAATTCCAATGTTAATATTTTTAAGAACATGAGAGATTTTGAGTTTCCTGAAAGCTATGTCCCTTGGAAGCACCTTGGCAGCATAATTTATGAAAATTGAATGTCACAGCGTTGGCATATCGCTGGCAGTTTCAGATCGTTTGTCGCGGAGCGCATCGATGAAGACCCAAAGACGTCACAGATAGATAAAGGAAATGAGACCGCGCTGTTGCAACTTCGGTTCCTGTCAAAGCTTTCTCATATAGCAAGTACTTAGAAATCTTAAATTAGTTTGTTTGCGAATGCTATGGTCTTAAAATGAATGTTATACTTAAAAGAAAATATTAATATACCCAAGTCTGTTTACAACTGAAAATATAAGAATTATTATGTATGTAATAGTTTAAGTGTAAGGTCCCTGAGCCAAATAACGCCATGTATACCTTTAACGCCACCCTATTAAAATTTGTTAATGACACAAGTTTTTGGTAGTGCAATACCGTAGCCTTCATTCGCTTGCAATCTAGTGATGAAATGAGTTACTAGCTGTCCGCTGACATTTACAAGTGACATCATTTTCCTGTTGTGTGTTGATAGTGAATGGCTGTTCTTATATCAAGGTAAGAGACAATATTTTATTTTGTGTGTTGAGCAAATAATAACTATATTAAACTATATATTTTCGTGATAGTTAAACATTCTTCTATGTATAGAAAGTATTTGCTATCTATAAAATTTGAAAATGTTAGAGAAACAGGCATGTCATGTTATCAAGTGGCGTTAAAGGTCTACAGACAAAATTTTAGGTTATGTTAGTACTAAGGCTGACAGTACAGCATCAGTGTGAAAACATCAGGAAAATCACTAAGCTTTCAACTTAGAAATGTTCAGAATGTGCAGTGATGATATTGGTTTAATTGCTTATCGAACTCTTAATTTTTTTTTATTTTACATAACTTAATTTTTTTGTTTTACTTACTGGAAAACATTCATATTAAACTAAGGTAAATGCTTTTGTGTTTAATAACTTTCTACTGTGTCACATTGTCTCTTTTTTTTAAAGTAAGGAGTCACTGGAAAATATATTTTCTTAATCCATCAGGTGTTCCAGTTTCAGATCAAGAATCTTTCATTAGTATGGAGTGATTTTTTTTATCTTTTATTAACAGAAACTCAAATTTAGTCGCTTAGTTCAATTTGTGTAGCTTAGGAAAAATAATTCATTAACAATTATAAGTGTATAGGTTACTAGAAAATAGGTGGCGTTAATTGGACAACCTGTTCCTAATAACGCCAGTTTACAAAGTTTTCCTATTTGAGTTCTAATTCTTGTTTGGTAAATAATATATCCATTTTCATTGTGCTATTTTGTAAAGATAAGATTACAGTTTCTATTTCATAATTTTCGTGTTTGTACATAACTTATTTCCAGAGAAAAAGTGACTGAAGTGTTAAGGTGGCGTTATTTGGTACGTGTACCTTAATGTTAAACTCTGTCAGCATTTTTAATTCGATTTCAGTTATTTAATTACAAAGATTTAGTGGATTATTTAAAAAAATTAGTTTTACTGTACTAAAATATTACATGACAAAAATTGATTGAAAAATATTTGTTTAAGATATGAAAATAAATGTACAGAAGCTACTCTTGTTATGTTATGATTTATAAAATTTTACCTGCTGGTACTATTATTTTTTGAAGAAAATGTCTGTAAACTAACTTCTTGGTTTTTAACTGCATAATGTTTTCAACCAACACTGCACTACTTGGTTACAATAAATTTTCAGTATGGAACAGGAGTGTATAGATTGAATTTATTCCTTCACTGATATGTAATATACAGTACATACAGAGTGTTAAAATAACGTTTACAACGCTACAGGGATGATAGAGGAGGTAAAAGCAAACATCTTTTTTAAGTGCAAATCAATCTTTATTAAGTGACAAAACTTTAGCAGATGCGCCGTTTTGCCGCAAGATGGCCTGAAGGATAGATGGCTTGACTTCCGTCACAACACACACTGGTTAGTTCTGTTTGTACTGTTGTGCTTGCAACAACTTAAAAGGTTCCCTAACACTCTCCGTGGTGGTAATTATTTTGCTTTTCTAAGCGACGTCCCACCAGAAATTTTAGAAAATACCCTACTGAACATCAGAGAACGAATATGGTTCCAGTATGACGGTGCCCCTTCACACTTTGATCGTCGTTTCAGGAACCACCTAAATGCTACACCGGATCGTTGGATTGCCAGTGGTGGGCCGATACCGTGGCCACCTCGATCCCCGGACCTAACCCACCGATTTCTTTTTGTGGGGATACATGAAACGTCTTGTGTATGGGACACCGATCGATACGGCAGAAGACTTAGTTCCTCCCTTTGTTGAAGCTGCACATGTTGTTAGAGACAATGTTAGCCTTTTTGAGAGTTGCAGACACTCCATAGTACGAAGGTACCAGTTGTGCAATGCCTTCAATGGACGGCAGTTTCAACACCACCCCTAAAACGACAATTGGTCTCGTTCTTTATGGATTAGACTAACACTTACGTACTCAATAAACGGTGCATCTGTCAAAGTTTTGTCACTTACAAAAGATGTTTGTTTTTACCTCCTTCATCATCCCTGAAACGTAGTAAACGTTATTTTTAACACCCTGTATACTTACTTACAAATGGCTTTTAAGAAACCCGAAGGTTCATTGCCGTCCTCAAATAAGCCCGCCATTTATCCCTATCCTGTGCAAGATTAAAGAAGTCCCTCAAATCCATTTCAATATTATCCTCCCATCTAGGTCAACCTCATTAAAGGTTCTTTTCCCTCCGGTCTCCAAACTAAAACTTTATATGCATTTTTGGATTCGCCCATACGTGCTACAAGCCCTGCCCATCTCAAATATCTGGATTTAATGTTCCTAATTATGTCACGAGAAGAATACAATGCATGCAGTTCTGCGGATATACAGTATATATTTATGTTAAAAATATAAGCAGGAATTTTGTTGGAGATAATGTACATAAGTAATGGAAATAACTTTTCATTTAGTGTAAACATTTCTTGCTGTGTGTTGTGTGCTGATGATATTGTGAAGACAGGTTGTAATGTTTGTATAAACAAAAACAGAGTTAAAAAGTAAAAAACGTATCTTTTTAATGTAAATACATAATTTGTTCTTGTTAAAAAGAGTAGTATTGTTACATTTTAATAAAAGGAAAATAATACACGGCACCAAAAGTTTTTCACTGCCAGCAGTCTAATTCTGAAAAGACGAATACATTGTTTACATTAGTAGTTTACACCTGCTTTAGAAGTATGAAAACTTTCTTAAATACTCCGTTTAACTACATAGAAACAAAATAAACAATAATTTCGGAATTATTTTTTGTTCAACTCTAAAATAAATTCCAGATTATTTGTATATTATTTTTTCACTTTTTGAAACTGTACCATTAGGGGGAACAGCAATGAGTTTTTCGCCAAAATGTGAAAAAAAAAAAATATATATATATTTTGTATTAAAGCACTTCTTGAAATATTACATGATGTATGAATAATTTTAGTATCGTTTTCATGAACCGCTATTTAAATATCCTGAAATCATATTTTCTGTCATTATTATTATTATTATTATTATTATTATTATTCATTTTTATATTAATATTCATTTTTTATTATTATTATTATTCATTATTATATTAGAAGAGAATGGAGAAAGTTGCACAACGTAGAACTGCGCGCATTGTATTGATGACTTACTTATTTACTGGCTTTTAAGAAATCCGGAGGGTCATTGCCGCCCTTACATAAGCCCACCATAGGTCCCTATCCTGAGCAAAATCAATCCAGTCTGTATCGTCATATCCCACCTCCCTCAGATCCATTTTAATATTATCCTCCCATCTACGTCTCGGCCTCCCCAAAGGTCTTTTTCTCTTCGACCTCCCAACTAACACTCTATAAGCATTTCTGGATTCGCCCATACGTGCTACATGCCCTGCCCAACTCAAACGTTTGAATTTAATGTTCCTAATTATGTAAATTGAAGGATACAATGCGTGCAGTTCTACGTTGTGTAACCCTCTCCATTCTCCTGAAATTTCATCCCTCTTAGCCCCAAATATTTTCCTAAGCAACTTATTCTCAAACACTCTTAAGCTATGTTCCTCTCTCAAAGTGAGAGTCCAAGTTTCACAACCATAAAGAACAACCGGTAATATAACTGTTTTATAAATTCTAACTTTCAGATTTTTGGATAGCAGACTGGATGATAAAAGCTTCTCAACCGAATAATAACAGGCATTTGCCATATTTATTCTGTGTTTAATTTCCTCCCTAGTACCATTTATATTTGTTACTGACCTGACATAATTAGGAACATTTGATCCAGACGTTTGAGATGGGCAGGGCATGTAGCACGTATGGGCGAATCCAGAAATGCATATAGAGCGTTAGTTGGAAGACCGGAGGGAATAAGACCTTTGGGGAGGCCGATACGTACATGGGAGGATAATATTAAAATGGAATTGAGGGAGGTGGGATATGATGGTAGGGACTGGATTAATCTTGGCTCAGGATAGGACATATTGCGGGCTTATGTGAGGGCGGCAATGAACTTCCGGGTTCCTTAAAAGCCATAAGTAAGTATTATTATTTAAGAATTTACCTATTTAATCATTGAACTGACATCGAAGTTTTAGGCAAAATCAAGAGAGATTGAAACAGACGAAAAACTCTGGACAAATCAGACTTTTAAATCTATGGACAATATTTCGTGGCAAGTGAAACCATTATACGCTGATGACTGACACCTGAAGTTTATATTTGTTTATGCTCGACCATGCTGAAATGTAGTAATTATACACCTGGTAGCAGTCCTTTAATGCATGTCACTAAAGTACACTTACTCATTAAAGTACAGGTCTTCAGCCAATTACAAATCAGCTTTGTACCGTTATATCGATTATTCTCGATATGCAATCGAGACAATTAGAAAAGCCACGGAGGCTGGAAATCAATACTGTCAGAAGGTTATGTTCTGTTACTATAATATTATTAATTGGACAATATTTTTATTCAATTCTACATCAATTCCCAGGTCAAGTGAAATTCTATAATACGCTGATGAAAAAATCAATACTTTCACATCTCACAATTCAGGTTTCGCATAACCATAAAAAGACCTAATTTTCAATACTTTCAAGTTATAAATATGGTCGAGTATAAAGAGTCGTATGAAACTTGCCTATAAATGGTAATTAAGACGCTCGTATGAAAATTATGAAACTCGCTTGCGCTCGTTTCATAAAGTACTATATTACTATCATCATTTCTATTAATATACTTTACAAGTTTCGAAATGAGTGTTAGACAAATTATTTAAAAGCACTTGTAGTAAATGTATACAAACTTGGGCTCTATACCTTTCCTACATAAGACAAGTAAATAATACACATGCTTAATCCGTATTAATTACAATGACTCGTTTCTTTTCACTTTGAAATTCATAGCACTAAATCCGCCACTGAATAGAGGTGATCGGGTAACGGGCAGAGGGGGATGGGGTAGCGTCTCCTTCTGGAAGTTTGGCGCGGGTTGAGCCAAGTGGAAACCTAATCCTGGCACCTTACCAAATGGACCTTTTCTTAATTCCCACCCTCAGTCCCCTTCTTCCAGTAATGACTTGAGATACCTCCCGTTATGTTCCTGGGGACGCCTCTCACACTAAAGAGAAACCAGAATCCTCCACGATTACGTAATAATCGAAACACAAAAGTCAACATGCCCACATTACCTTAAAAAGTGCATTAAACCTTTCCAATTCCAATTAGTGTCTACGAAGTGTAAATATAATTATCAACGTTTAATCTAGGGCTTTGTGTTTAGGCAATAAAATGCAACACAAATTTGGAGAAGAAAAGACCAAAACGAATTTAATTTCTAATCTTTTGTCTCTCGCAGTTGAAAATGTCAGTTTGTCATACTGTTGAAAATCAGAAACTGTTTCACATTTTAAGGCAATAGTCCTACAGTTGTTGTGGAGTATTTCGTTTATATGACGTCATTCCATTTTCGACACAATGAAGTGTAATAACATTTTGAATTCCAACAAATCACAGTCACACTTTACGATAATTTTTCCAGATAGATTTATCGCTGTCAATTTATCGCATGGTCGTTCTTTTGTTTAGTCGTTGTCGCCAACTGTTTCCCCGTAAATTGATGATCATGAATACATTAAGATGCAACTACACGGTTAAACTGTTCTTTCGACTTTAAAGCAATGAATGCAAGATTGATATTTAATATTAATTAATATACAAATCAAGATTTTCAGGTATAACGCCCTGTAAAGTTGATTTGAATAATTTCGAGGAAAAATTGTTCCGGAGCCGGGTATCGAACCCGGGATCTTTGGTTTAACGTACCAACGCTCTACCACTGTCATTCCACACCGATCCAATTTCCCTCTATGTCCACAGACCTCAAAGTGGGCTGACAACTGTCAAGCAACCAACTTCGAGTGCACATTTGTGAAAATTGTGGTTTTCTGTTAACGAACAGTTCAAGATTTTCAGGTATAACTCCCTGTAAAGTTGAAATAATTTCGAGGAAAAATTGTTCCGGAGCCGGGTATCGAACCCGGGACCTTTGGTTTAACGTACCAACGTTCTACCACTGAGCTACTCGGGAACTCTAACTCTAAGGTATAATTTAAGTCACACGGAGTTAGTGTGCACTCGAAGTTGGTTGCTTGACAGTTGTCAGCCCACTTTGAGGTCTGTGGACATAGAGGAGGAATTGGATCGGTGTCGGTTAGAGTTCCCGAGTAGCTCAGTGGTAGAGCGTTGGTACGTTAAACCAAAGGTCCCGGTTCGATACCCGGCTCCGGAACAATTTTTCCCCGAATTATTCAAATCAACTTTACAGGAGTTATACCTGAAAATCTTGATTTGCATAATACACGTCACTGTTCGTTAACAAAAACCTTTAAGTCACACGGAGTTAGTGTTCTTTGGTTGCTTGACGTTGTCAGCCCACTTTGAAAGAGGGAGGAATTGGATCGGTGTCGGTTAGAAGAGTAAGTGGTAGAGCGTTGGTACGTTAAACCAAAGGTCCCGGTTCGATATTCCGGAACAATTTTTCCCTCGAAATTATTAATTAATATAATTTACGCAGTGAAGACGACGTTCAAAACGGCGCACCAAGTAGACACAAAATCTTCATGCATCTTTATTGAACGTACATTTTAAACTTGATTCTTTCAATATTGTTCCCAGATTGCACGCATACGCGATTGGAATATTGAACTGTGTAGATGCAGCTTTAGTTCCGTTACACACTACAGCGAGAATGCGTTTGTCGAGCTATAAAAATGCTTTCGTGTAGCACTCATTGTAACGGTCGAAATAAGGCAGAGTTGACATTGGTCCTACTCCTACAGGTAACTTATCCTATAATTGTAGCCTATAAAATTTTATTTTGTCAATGAAATTAAACAATTAATAGAAAGTCAGATGTTCAAATTTATGTAACATCATCGCATATCAAACCCAAAGACCTTGCATAGTAATAATAAGGTCTTTGATCAAACTGCTTTCCGTATGGTGTAATAAAATTCGTGTTTTAATTAGGCCTATCTATACAGAGATGGCTTCACTGTGTAGCAACATGTCTCGCTGTGAATACATAAGCATTGGTATATAGCTGTCCCCACTGTTACTGTTAAATTAAATTATGATTTCAGCTGATAATGTAAATGTATTGATGTTATAATAATGAGAGAAAAATGCAGTACATGTAATTAACATTGTTAGACCTGTATTTCGCTTTTCGCAATTGGCATTACTGAATAATAACATCGCATTTCTTTATTGCAGTAATCGATATTCATCTACGAGTATTTCAACTTCACAATGTCTGAATAGGTTAAGTATTCGTTAATATACAATCATTAATATTTTGTGATCGAATTTTAGGGATACATTATTTACATTTTTATTTTATTCACGAAATATCCCTAATAAATGTCACTCGAGGTCTGAGATTTCCCAGATACGTTACTGCACATAATTTAAGAATTTAAACAATATTTCATCTCATCACTATTTACTTTGGATAAATTTTCCTTCCGTAGTTTCTAACAAGACGTGCATCCAAGACGCGAATGAATTGCAAGGCTCTTTCGAAAATTTTAATTTGATGAGGAATTATGCAAAATATTGACTTATTGAAATGGAAATGCCCTTAGAAATATACGAAATTACAAAAATTCCAAATATTATTTTCCATTATGAACGAGGACCAACTCGACACTTTTATGTGTTAGCATTTTTGGAGCTCTTCAATAGAAAAATATGAACATATACATATACAGACAATATACAGGCTGGAAGTGAAATAACCTTTCTGTTTGAAAGGGACGTTAGGATACAGTTACTCGTAAATTATACAAATAGTATATTATGATAAATAGTTGTGAAATGCTTTTTACAAAACGTAGGAAAAGTCTGAAAAATGAGCAGAGCGATTTTTCAATTTCCGAGATTTTTTAATGCACTCTACAAACGTGTATTTTCGCAAGATAATACACAGTGTTACTGTAAATGATCTTTCCGATTACAAACTTGAATAACTATCGTTAGGAGACACTTAGAAACATGATATTCGTATCAATCGAAAGAGACGCTCAAATATTTTTGTTGTCCATTCGGTTATATCACATGTGCTACTCTTAAATCAGCAAAAATTAGAAAAAATGAAATTGGTATCATCAGAAACAGAAACTCTAACAATTTTTTTTTCACTGGAAAACATGAAACATGAAACAGAGAGAGAAACATTTGGTTCATAACCGTAAGTAAGTCATGTGCTCAATGTGAGCTCCTTGTTTCACACGACACACATCAAGTTTGTAGTCAATTTCTTGCCATACACGTTGTAGCATTGGACCATCCACCAATGCAATGGCCTCTGTGATGCGGACACGATCCTCAATGGTAGCTGGTAATGGTGGCTGATACACTTGTTGTTTTATAAAACCCCACAGAAAAAAGTCACAAGGAGTGAAGTCGGGGGAACGTGGAGGCCAATGCAAACATTCTAAATCTTCACGGCCAGCACGTCCAATCCATCTCCTCGGAAGTCGTGTATTCAGTACGTTTCTCACGTCTAAGTGGTAATGGGGTGGTGCCCCATCCTGCTGAAAAATAAGACCTTCGATGTCCTGTTTCAGTTGTGGAAGAAGCCATAACTGTAACATGTCTAGGTACCACTTACCGAAATTGGGCCCACTGGGTGGATCAACACCAAGTTTTCTTCTAAAATTGCGCTGTACAGTGACAGACTGGGATATATGAAAATGTAGCACACAAAATGCCCTCCTGCCTTCGTTTGCAGCCATTTTTCTGTTATATCGTTTCCTAGCAACGAAATTAATAAATATGTGAAGGTTCACCAAGATAAAAAATATTTGAGTTTCTCTTTCCATTGATACCAATGACATTTTCTAAGTGTCTCCTAACGATAGTTATTCAAGTTTGTAATCGGAAAGATCTTTTAAACTGGCTGTTCAGTTCAAAATGTGTCATGGCTCGCTGTATGCCGTCATGTGGCTAGTCGATGAGCCTAGAGAATTCAATCTTCCTACACTTCCGCAGAGGTGTATAACCTAAGAGGCAGAGAAGTTGCCTAGCAAGTACGGCGTTCATTCAGAAGAGTACGTACCGATACGTTAAGAGGGTTAAAACGATTACTTACGTATTTGTTGACATTAACTTCGACGGTCAACATGGACACGGAGCATTTGATTTGTTTTGTGGAATGTTACCGTACGCAACCGATGATAACAAATACCCTGCGTACGACTTGACGGCGCAAAACACAGTTCGAAAGAGGTTATGGTAGCACACAGACCGTACAGACCGTCATCTGTTGCTACGACGTTCAAGTTATACCGTACACGTTCTCAAGTTCAGATTGAAGAACGCCTTAAATAATAGGCAACTTCTCTAACATATAAGCTGAAACTCGCTTCAAATCGGAGACCCAACAACAGTGACGTCATGACACACTTTGAAATGAACACCCAGTAGTAACACTGTATTTTGAAAATAATATTTTTAAAAATATTAATATACAATACCTGCGTACGTTAGACTATGAACAGCTGACTAATTCTCAGCAAGAAGTTTGTCATAGGGGTCGGAAGATGGCAGAGTAGTTTTAATTACAACCCTAGAACAGTAGAAAGTGTTGATTCTGTTGAAAATAAAAATGTCATACAGCTATTCCGGGAAATCTGTGCTTCATTTGCATAAATTCATGTTATTATAGGAGAATATTTTGGAACAAGAGACATTATTATGGGCAACAGTTCGTAAACGTATTTTACACTGGCCTTTTATAGTCTATATTTCCTTGCTGCATGTAAACTGCTACATCAGCCCTGGGGTTCACGTAGTCAAGGAAAGCGGAAAAGTGTCCAATCCTTGTCACTTTATCAAGTGCCTGATAAAATGTCGAACGATTTTTTCATTAAATTGGAATTTGTTACTATATTCGAGATAAACCCACACTTCCGACAGAACGGAAACTTAATATCCGCCAGGAGATTGTCGCCATTTCTCAACAAGAACTACAGGGCTTAATGGATAGTTTCTTAAAGAGACGTCAAAAAAATGAGGACATATAACAGTACCAGTTTAACATCTCCACTCACAAAACTTTCAAGTCCACTCAGTAATGAAAATAAAATTATTTCCTATTTACGATGTGTTTCAACATAATACGTGGGGTGTATCTTTAATAATGGCAACATTGCTGTAAAAGCGAAATGAGGCGGAGTTAATAGGGATATCTTATGCGAAGTTTTACCGCTAGATGACAGGAGCGTTCCATGCGGCGCAACATGTTGTAGGGCTATGTTATGTCCAGGCTTCGAGACTTCGGACCCGATAGAGCAGTTCAGTGGGAAATCCGCATAACGGCGTACTGAGTATAGTGGTAAAGCGTACAGTGGGTGGGGGTACTGTAGAATGAATGCCAACAAATACGCAAATGAAAACGCTCTGGATTTGAAGGTTCTGACGAATAATTTGGTTTTCATACAAACTGTGTCTGAAACTATTGCGCGGTTAGCAAAGTCAGAGCAAGAGATGCCGGAAGCCCTCAACTTAATTTAGAAAATGATGCAGAGAATTAATGAGACATCAAGTAGACCGGTTACTGAACGTGTAAAACAGAAGTGGAAATCAATTTTATTTAAAAATAACGGATATGGAACATTGTGTAACATAAACAGCAAATTACTGGACATAGAGTCACCCGAGAATAAAGGAATGTCTCTTAGAGACTGGAATGATGTTAGGTTTTTTCGTTTTGGTCCTATCACGTCATGAACGTAGACCGCAGCTTTCTACAGTACAAACTTTGGCAGATAACAGAAAAAGATTTACGTTTGAGACACTGAGAATGTATCTTGTAGTACATTGCAATTCGGTACTGTCACTGCACTTCCTAAAGACGACCAATAGGATAAATGAAAAAGCTACATGCTTATTTCCACCATTAACACTGTTTATAATTAAACACAAATGCTTATAAAAGACAGGAGAATAAATGCTTTTATCCTCGACCATGCCGAAATGTAGTAATTATACATCTGGTAGCAGTCCTTTAATGCATGTCATTAAAGTACACCTACTCATTAAAGTAAAGGTGTTCAGCCAATGACAACTCAGCTTACAGGTGTTCAGCCAATGACAAGTCAACTTTGTACCGTTATAAAACCGCAAGTATCGATTATTCTCGGATATGCAATCGAAAGAGAATTAGCGAAAAGTCACGGAGGCTGGAAATCCAATACTGTCGCAGAAGGTTATGTTCTGTTACCATAATAATTAGCGTTAATTGTAAGTAATATTCAAATAAATTCAACTTGTCATCTCGTTTTTCAATGTCGAATTCAATAATCAAGGTTATATCAAGTTTAACGGGATTACTTCAAGGTCAATGACATTATTGTTCCTCGGAAAAAATCAATACTTTCGCGTCTGCGCACATCTCACAATTCACGACCTAGAACAAGGCCACTTCCGATCTTGTCAGATACAAATAAAATGTATACATCTGAATAATTTCAAGTTAGAAATATGGTCGAGCATAAAAAGTCGTATGAAACTTGCCTATAATGGTAAATAAGACGCTCGTATGAATATTATGAAACTCGCTTGCGCTCGTTTAATAAATATCCATACTTGCGTCTTAATTACTATCATTATAGGCTCGTTGCATAATGTACTATTCACATTCTTTTGACAACATTGTGTAATGTATATTTACTTTCAGAATGCACATAGTGTGTTTCCCCATACTACCGTACTCTACTCTAAATAGCAACGTTGTTACCTCAACACATCTCTATCTACCTGCAGCGAGTAAACAACCTATAGTGCATGCACAGTAAACTTATTGTATCGGGTCCAAAGTCTCGAAGCCTGGTTATGTCATATGCTACAGTTCATTACGTTTTCCCGCTTGTTGGTTTTCTGTGTGTGTCAAAATTATATTTACTGTTATTTTGTATAACCTGGTATAATTTAATATAATTCAGTATTTTCTTACCTCATAATTTAATTTAATTTACAATAAATAATAACGTAAACCTGTATAATATTGACCGATTCCGCTTAAGAGATGGGTGGGGAAATCTGCAGTATGCAGAATATAGATACGAGTAAATTGTATATTCATGAACCTAAACGATAACTTTGAGAAGAAGGTGCAGGAATAAAAAAATAGGAACTATGTCGAAGGTGAATATCATCTTTCATCATTAGTATTTACAAACCGTAAGCTAAAAACAGGATATGCAGCCACCAATGTGTTTTTTTATATATAGGGAAGGGACTATCGAGATTGAATTCCTTGTATTTTTTTCTGTAGTTGCAGAAAGATCAAATGCAATTTCGAATAGAATGATATAATATGATCGCAGTAGTATCACGATTAGTCGTGCGTTTTATAGGTTAAGGACATGCAGTTTTGAATACTATCTAGGATGATTTTGAAAATTTGAAATTAAAACATGTATTAATAATTAGGGTACAGTACATTAAAAACATAATTCACGAAATGGATTTCACTAGGGATCGTCCTGGATAAAAAACATCCTAGTTTATCGATAGTTTACTACAGGCGTAAACTTCGGAGACTCCTACAACTACTGCATAATATAATCTAAGCTAACATAGTTCGCTGTCGGGGTTGCATATGTCTTTATTAATTTTTCTTTTCCTCTTCGAAAATGAAACTCTAGTCAACAATTCCTTACTTGAAGTAGTTATTTTTCTAGTACTTTCGAGGCGCAATTTAATTACTTATATTTTTAAGGTTTAAAGCATATATTCAGAATATTTCGGGACCTAATTGAAAACAAAAAGCTTTCCCTGGTTATTATATATACGAACGTAACAAAAATTTGCCATTTTTAGTTGTTTTTAAGAGTATATAATATACTAACACTCTACGTATATCCTCAATGTTTATATACCGAAAAACAAATGCACACGGAAAGCGCATCCCTCAAAGTACATGTGCGCTGTCTGTTGGTGCTAGTTCAGGATATCCCTACTGTTGTCACTTCCACCACATGTTAGTCTATGTCTGCCCCCCCCCCAAAGGATTCTTTCGTCCGGCTCACAGCGCATGCGTTGTGGAGAGTTGAAGTTTGTCTCCTGTTATTTACAGCTCTAAGCGGTTGTGTTTCGCCATGTTTACAAAGCAGGAACAGCGATCTTGGCTGAATGTTAATGCACAGTATTTCCGTCATTTTTAGAGCATAATCTAAGACCATCGTTGCAAGAAAGCGCCCACACGTTTTTCAGAGCCCTCCCATCATTTTCCAGGATAACGCAGGGGCGTACACGGCACAGCCTGTAGCTGATTTGTATTGTCGCTGCGGGGAGGAAGTGTTTTTCCATCCATCACATTCACCGGACTTAAGCCCCTGTGATTATGACTTACCGGTAATCCCGAAGATGGAGGAACCACTTCGTGACGTTCGATTCCGGACTGTTCCCGATATTCTACAGGCAATAAGGCGGCCCATCAGAAACATCAATACAACAGGAGCTGCTACAGGGGTACTACGACTTCCACACCGCTGGCAACGAGTTGTTGACAATGCTGGTTACTACATTGAAGGACTGTAGAAGTTTCGGAGATGTATTACTTGTATATTCGTAATAAATAAATTGTTGCTATTATTAAAGTTACAACCTGTGTAAAATTTGTATTTCGTGTTGGATAGTAGCTGCTGATCACATCATCAGTTCCATTTTAAACTTCATCTTCGCGTAACAATAATAAACGTGCAAAGCATAGGAATCCAACGCCCGGGAAAGCACTTTCGATTAAGTTGAAAAGTTGCCCTCGATTAAGTGAATACCACAAAGCTCAAAGCTGGTGATTGAAAAGTCCTATAATACAGATATCTAACACCTAATTGTAAATGAATAACTCACTGAACCGTTTAATTCTGCCAGTATTTCGTGATATTCGCTAATTCCTGGTAACCTTGTTCAGGAGTTTCACAATTCTATACTGTTATTAACTTTTACAAATATATAGGACTTAAATTTCATTTGAAACAGAAGACTGGCTAACTAAATGGAGAATACAAGCGAGTGAAAACAAATCAGTTCATGTTACTTTCGGAACCAGAATTGAAAACTGTCCTCCTGTAACACTGTACAACAAAGAACTTCCGAAGCAGACGATGTTAAATATTTAGGTACGCATTTAGATCGCTGATTAACATGGCGTAAACATATTGAAACTAAACGTAAAGAATTAAAGTTTAAAACATCAAAAATCTATTGGTTATTGGGACCTAAATCGAAACTGTCATTAGAAAATAAACTTCTTGTTTATAAAGTCATACTAAAACCAATCTGGACATACGGCATCCAACTGTGGGGAACTGCTAGCAACTCAAACATTGAAATACTGCAGAGGTATCAGTCCAAAACTTTACGTTCCATTGTCACTGCCTGCATCATGGTATATCTGTCATGATGTCATTCATCGTGACCTCAACATTTCAACTGTGAAAGAAGAAATCTCTAAATTCAGTAAAAAAAAAAAATATATCTGCACCGATTAAATCAGCATCCCAATCATCATGCATTAAATTTGCTGGACAATAGTCAAACAATAAGCAGACTTAAAAGGACCAACGCTCTTGACCTTCCATTCATTTTTAATACAGCTATTTGAAACATTGTTATTTTTCTTTTGGAGTGTTGTCATGGGATAACATCACCACTCATGCCATATTCTTTTATAATATTTACTTATTGTCTACTGTAGACAGATTGTAAATGTGGCAGGTGTTACAAAAATTATGGGAAATCCCAGTTATTATTCGGTTGAGAAGCTTTTGCCATCCAAACTGCTCTCAACAAAAATAAAAGTTACAATTTATAAAACAGTTATATTACCGGTCGTTCTGTATGATTGTGAAACTTGGATTCTCAGTTTGAGAGAGGAGCAAAGTTTAAGGATGTTCGATAATAAGGTGCTTATGAAAATATTTGGGGCTAAGAGGGATGAAGTTATAGGAGAATGGAGAAAGTTACACAACGCAGAACTGCACGAATTGTATTCTTCACCTGACATAATTAGAAACATTAAATGCAGACATTTGAGATGGCAGAGCATGTAGCACGTATGAGTGAATCTAGAACTGCATAGTTTAGTTAGAAGATCTGAGGGGGAAAGACCTTTGGGGAGGCCAAGGCGTAGATTGGAAGATAATATTAAAATGGATTTAATGGAGGTGTGATATGATGATAGAGACTGGATTAATCTTGCTCAGGATAGGGACGGATGGCGGGCTTATGTGAGGGCGGCAATGAACATCCGGGTTCCCTAAAAGCCAGTAAGTAAGTAAGTAATAAATAAGTATGTAAGTCAATGTCTGAATCCCCATTATAAACAATTTACAAAATAAGTAAGCTATAGTATTATGAAATAAAATACCTTCCTTTACAATACACAATACTGTACATAAGCTTAATAGTGTAAATAGTGGTTGATCAATGTATGCCTAAATTCTTTATCATTATGTAAACAATGAAAATAGCATATTCTAGTGTACAGCTGTCAAAAAAAAAAGTGGCCGCACTCGTGAACAGCGAATATTTTCAAAGTCCAATTCGGGTCGCGGCGATGTTACACGATGCATGTGCTTGTACAAGCACTTCTCGAACTATGAAAGTGTTCCATGTCTGCGCCTCGCAGGCCAGCGGTAGTGTGCTTGTTTAATGATTCAAAGGTTGTGGGATCGAGCCTTCTTCAAGTTTTCATTTTATTTTTTAATCGTTCTTTAGCGATGTAAATGCTATTCAAATTATCATTTATATCCAGTTATCGTTCTTTATGGATATCACGTTATTTATATTTTGTTATCGTTCTTTAGAGATATGAATAAAATTCAAGTCATCATTTGTATTCTGTTATCGTTTTATAACGATATGAATAACAATTATTATTATTGTATCTCAATGGTGGTTAGCCCTATTTTACATATGTATGTTAGGGCTATAGTTTCATACACAAAAAGGTAAGCATAAAGAGAAATAGAAAAGAAAATTAAATTAGCTTACGCGATGTAAACAAAACATAAACAAACCGTAAATTAGGCATTGAGATTGCAAAATAAATATCAGGTATCAATTTGGAACATACAAAAACATTAACAACACACATAGGTAACACTTCTATAACACAAATACGCAGCTTTCCGTACCATACATCATAAATTAATACACAATAGTCACACAGACACAATCAAACTATAATTACGACATTGCGACGACATAAAGCATCACATAACTGACTCACATACATAACAAATCAAGCATCCGTTACAACACATACACTTCAACATAGTAACCACACTTTTAAAAGTTACAAATTTGGCTCCAAGAAGAATAAATAGGACACTGTTACTAATTACTATTCTTCAACAATTTCTTAAATACATCTGTAATAAATCTGTGAAATTCCGATATGAATAATGTTCACGTTTTTTATATTGTTATCGTTCTTTAGCGATATAGATAATATTCAAATTATCATTTATATTCTGTTTTCCTTCATTATCATTATAAAATAATATTCAAGTTATTTATATTGTTATTGTTCTTTCGCAATATAAATAATCTGTATTTTATGTAAGTAATTATTATAACACAAATAACCATCTGTCTTTGTTATTTTATTTAGATAATTAAATAAGTATTATATAATATCTTATATTAATTAAACAAACCGATATTTATCATTTATATTCTGTTATCGTTCTTTAGTGATACTGTATAAATAATATTCTAGTTATTTATATAGTAATCGTTCTTTAGCGATATAAATAACGTAAATTTAATATTAGGTTTCGAAAAATCCAGTTGCATAATACTGGTATTAGTTTTTTCTTTTGTATTATTACATTATACTATCTTGAACCACAATAAAATGAAAAGGAGTAACGAGGAATTGAACCTGAGACGTTGACATCTAAATTTCGACGTTCGTCCGCTGAGCTACGAGGGCAAAAGTGTGGAAACATTTTCGGAAAAATTGGCCCAATCACACTCTAAGATTTTCTGATGATTCGTAGAAGCTAGTCCAGGATGCGGGGGCAAAGGCTAATTGAGATTTCCCGGTCTCTGATCGGGTCAAACATCCTGATAGAATTAATATTTAACCCTTGCCGTGACTTTCGGTGAAGTCCGGAGGGCCCAATTAGTCAAATCCACTCTCCTCATCTCCACGCTTGGGTCCCTGGAATTTAATAAGATGCGAAAGAGATAGTGGTGTGCGGAAAGCAACGGATGTTACCGCATTCAGGCCTATCCTTCCCAAGAAAAACTGCAAACATGAACAAAGGAAGCTTTTAATAGAAGAAGAAGGATATTCTGCGGACCTCTGGAAAAAGAACTAAGGAAGAGACTAGTGAAGTGCTTTGTGTGAGTGTGGCATTGTATGGGAAGGAACATGGACATTACGACGAAATGAAGAGACACGAATTGAAGCATTTGAAATGTGGATGTGTTGAAGAACGGTGCGTGTGACGTGGACAGACAAAATAAGAAATAAAATTGTGTTTGAAAAAGTGAGTGAAGAAAGAATGATGCTGAAACTGATTAGAAAGAGAAAAAGGAATTTGTTGGGTCTCTGGTTGAAAAGAATAATAGACGACATTAGGAAATGTGGATCATATGCGGAGACTAAGAGGAAGGCAGAAAATAGGAAAGATTGGAGATTGCTGGGTTTGCAATGAAAGACCTGCCCATGGACAGAACACTTATGTATGTATGTTCAGAATGCCTGGAATATCGTGTCTAAGAACAGTCGCTATTTGCAAAGACTAGTCGATTCCATGCCCACTCGACTGCAAGATGATCGAGATAAGAGGAAGATAGACTAAATATTGAATTGTGGCTTTTTGTTTTGTTTTTGAACGCTTAATTGTTTGAATGTTTTAAGGCCGACGCCAGTAAATTTGTTTTGTTTATGCCACGAAAGATATTTTTATTGAGAATAAAATCTTTTTTCTTTCCATTTGCAGCCACAATATCATAATGATAAAGTCATGGCATAATATATTAATGAACCTGATGTTAATTACTAAAATAATCGTAAAGAAAAGGAGCCATTATGTATAGTTTGTCTCTCTCAAAAACATAACAAAAAAGAACATAAAAAGCACGAGGTTGTAGTCGAACGCAGGACCTCATGAATAAGAGGCCTGAACGCTACCATTACGCTATCGAATCACAGAGAGAGTACTTCAATTATAACTGTAGATATCAGGCAACGTGGTCCAACAACATGTAACATCGCCTGTCTCCGAATTATAGCGAAGATACCCGAAGGTAACTTAATTTCAGGAGAGCGGCCACTTTTTCTTTTGACAGCTGTACATACTTTAAATAATATAAATGGTAAATATTAGTGTAATTGTTGTTATATTACCGGTTGTTCTTTATGGTTGTGAAACTTGGACTCTCACTTTGAGAGAGGAACATAGGTTAAGGGTGTTTGAGAATAAGGTGCTTAGGAAGATATTTAGGGCTAAAAGGGACGAAGTTACAGGAGAATGGAGAAAGTTACACAACACAGAACTGCACACATTGTATTCTTCACCTAACATAATTAGGAACATTAAATCTAGACGTATGAGATGGGCAGGGCATGTAGCACGTATGGGGGAATCCAGAAATGCATATAGAGTGTTAGTTGGGAGGCCGGAGGGGAAAAAGACCTTTAGAGAGACCGAGACGTAGATGGGAAGGTAATATTAAAATGGATTTGAGGGAGGTGGGATATGATGATAGAGAATGGATTAATCTTGCTCAGGATGGGGACCAATGGCGGGCTTATGTGAGGGCGGTAATGAACCTCCGGGTTCCTTAAAAGCCAGTAAGTAAGTAAGTAGTGTAATTGTTAAAGTTTTATTCTACCCAATTTGACCACACAGGAATCGCGGAGAAGAACGTTTGCTACATGCACGCAACTTCATCCACTACAGTAAAAACTCCAGCAATACTTAACCTTGTATAGCCTCCCGGAACAAAGTACGGTCCCTAATTATAAATAATTATACAACTTTATGTTGCTTTCTGTTAATAACATAATATGTACACTCTGCTGGTAATAACATAGTATGTACAATCTGAATATATAAAATATGTCAGTGAAATTTAATTTGTGCTCTTCTATTTTCTGCAGTAAGTGCTTTGGTTTTAGGTGATGCAGAAGCTATTTCATGACATGTGACACTAATATATTAACAATGTGAACTATGTCAGGAAGTATGTAACTGCACAGGTAAATAATTGAGAGTGGCATGTGTCGGTTGTTTCAACGTGACTCGAAATTCAAAATATGAAGTCATTTTACTATTGACGCTGCAGTGCTTGTACTTTTGTTAGATAATCAGTGTAAATCCTGACACTAAAGCTAATTTATGCAATTCTGACAATGTATTATTTATTATTTAGTCCCCTTGGAAAATGTAGAAACATAAAAATTGGAAGTTAACGGCAAAATTGTTATTTTGAAGATGGAATTAATAGTAATAATAATAGTAGCAATAGGAATAGTAGTGATAATAATAATTTAATTATTATTTATTTATTTATTTATTGATATTTATGTGCTGGACAACAGCCATTGGCCAATGAAAGTCCAGCACAGTGATACAATTAATACATTAAAATGAACAACTATGGTACAAATTAAATACTTATGTTAACAACAAAATAAGTAACATAGATTACAATAATTAATTTACAAGAATTAAAACTATAAATTATTAGGTAAAGGAGTTGATTCGTACTACCAAATTGTGTATAAGGATTATGCAAATAATATTAGCAAAGACATTGCTATATTCTAATATTCTAATACTTCTATACATTGAATGGATCGAAATCGCCTACATGTAAGTTAGCATGTTTAATACATCTGGAGACCGGCGAGGAAGATTTAGAATTTCTAATATAGAAGAGTTTGTGATGTCCCATGTCCTTCATAGGAATACGAAGGCTGACACTGTTTAAGAAAGATTGACAATTAATGTCACCTTTAAGGACCTTACATAAGAATAAGTAATCGAGATCATGACGTCTGGCATACAGGCTTCGACATTTAAAGTGCTCGCATTTTTGATCATATTTATACCTGGAGTTATTAGGCAGGAATCGGTACGAACATTATATAAAAAATTTCCTTTGAATATTTTCCAGTTTTGACGAATCTGAATTACAAACTACAGATGCATATTCGAGTTTCGATCTCACAGATATATAGTTTAGTATTATAAGGGAGTCAGGAGTTGAAAAAGAATAAGTAATTGACCGAATTATTCTTAAAATAATAATAATAATAATAATAATAATAATAATAATAATAATAATAATAATAATAATAATAATCAAACGATTAGGGAAAACACGGAAATTTTCCTTGAAGCAAGTAAAGCGATCGGTTTGGAAGTAAATCCCGAGAAGACAAAGTATATCATTATGTCTCGTGACCAGAATATTCTACCAAATGGAAATATACAAATTGGAGATTTATCCTTCGAAGAGGTGGAAAAATTCAAATATCTTGGAGCAACAGTAACAAATATAAATGACACTCGGGAGGATATTAAACGCAGAATAAATATGGGAAATGCCTGTTATTATTCGGTTGAGAAGCTTTTATCATCCAGTCTGCTGTGAAAAAATCTGAAAGTTAGAATTTATAAAACAGTTATATTACCGGCTCTTCTGTATGGTTGTGAAACTTCGACTCTCACTCTGAGAGAGGAACATAGGTTAAGGGTGTTTGAGAATAAGGTGCTTAGGAAAATATTTGGGGCTAAGCGGGATGAAGTTACAGGAGAATGAAGAAAGTTACACAACAGAGAACTACACGCATTGTATTCTTCACCTGACATAATTAGGAACATTAAATCCAGACGTTTGAGTTGGGCAGGGCATGTAGCACGTATGGGCGAATCCAGAAATGCATATAGAGTGCTAGTTGGGAGACCGGAGGTAAACAGACCTTCAGGGAGGCCGAGACGTAGATGGGAGGATAATATTAAAATGGATTTGAGGGAGGTGGGGTATGATGATAGAGACTGGATTAATCTTGCACAGAATAGGGACCAATGGCGGGCTTATGTGAGGGCGGCAATGAACCTTCAGGTTCCTTAAAAGCCATTTGTAAGTAGTAATAATAATAATAATAATAATAATAATAATAATAATAATTCAAGATCACCAGTAGTTCAGGAGACACTGATGAAGACGTAATATTATGTCGAAACGGGCCGTATCTCCAAAGTATATACCTTTTTAAAAAATGTTAACACTTTTTAACGTGTGACTAAACAATTTTATATTTTTAACAAACTAAGTGTTAACGTGAACTATAATCAATGAATAAACCATCCTTTCTCCATCAACAACAGTGATGATAGACATTTCATCTGCAGCAATTCAAAGTGATATTTTGATTTCACACAAATTGTAAATTTGTCCTTTCGCTAGAATAATCAATTTCAAAGGACTGTAATTTGGAATATGAATGTACCCGGACCACCTGGTTTCGCGGCCAGGCGCGCTAACCGTGACTCCACAGGTGTGGACACTATAATATGGTAATAATACTATAATCTACATATACTAATAATAAATCTGTAGCCGAAATTTTTCTGGTAATTTTCGATTTTCCAAAAATAATTGGTCCTAACATATATAATTAACCACCCTGAAACCGAAAATCGCTTTTTTGAAACTTTTGTTTGTATGTCTGTCTGTCTGTCTGTCTGTCTGTCTGTCTGCATGTTTGTTACCTTTTCACGCGATAATGGCTGAACGGATTTCGATGAAAATTGGAATATAAATTAAATTCGTTGTAACTTAGATTTTAGGCTATATGGCATTCAAAATACATTATTTAAAATGGGGGTTATAAGGGGGCCTGAATTAATAAATCGAAATATCTCGCTTATTATTGATTTTTGTAAAAAATGTTACATAACAAATGTTTCTTTAAAAATAATTTGCGATAAATTTTATTCCTTAAAAAGTTTTATAGGACTGATATTTAATGAGATAAATGAGTTTTAAAATTAAAATAACTGCCATCTAAGGCCGTATAAAGAAATAAAAAACAAATGACTTCGTCTATAAGGGGCCTTGGACAGCAACAATCGAAAGCTATGAAAGATGGCCTACAGAGAATGTTTCTGTGTTTGTATGAAGTAATATCGGAAGCTAAATTAAGCGATTCGTATAATTAATTATTATTTCACCATTGGAAAGTGTAGTTTCTCTAGATGGACATAATGCTATAATGTTATTACAGTAACGTGTGAGTGAATTGAGGACAGGTAAGATTAAAATAGCTTCTTTTCTTCAGAAAACTTGATAGGTTATTCTGTATATTCATTTCCTGTATTTCTGAAAATAATGTTTATGAACATATTCATTTTTATCTCTGAGAATTAACGAACAACGAGAGTGTATTGATTTAGTATGCAGTAATAGTACGTTAGCTTAGCAATCTATTATTTTTTAATTCAAATTTTAACTATGCTCAATTGAATCGTGTTAAAATACATAAAATATATATGCAATACATGGAATGCAAAAAAATTGGGTAATAAGCCAAGCAGATTATGTTGCGCTGTTGTAAAAGCTCTTCCTCCTGAGATTCAAGAGCTCCCACAACAAATGAAAAACTTTCTAATTCAGTACATCCGTTATCAACACACTTTTTACATAATAATATAATATAATATAATATAATATAATATAATATAATATAATATAATATAATATAATATAATATAATATAATATAATATAATATAATATAATATAATATAATATAATATAATATAATATAATATAATAATAAATCTGTAGCCAAAATTTTTCTGTTAATTTTCGCTTTTCCAAAAATAATTGGTAATAACAATTAAGAAACATGTTAAATGAATTATCATTGCACCAAATGAGTGGTCTCTGGATCAAAATGTTCGCATTTTAATATTTTAAATACAATTTAAATTAAGTAACGTATTAAACGATTTGTCCTTATATCAAACACGAATGTTCCCTCGATCAAATGTCCTATTTTAATTATGTAATTACTTTACATTTATTTCTAGCGGTGCAGCGGAGCGCACGGGTAACTAGTAATAATAATAATAATAATAATAATAATAATAATAATAATAATAATAATAACAATAATGGGAATATAAGAAATATTATCAATTAAATATTAGTATTGTATTAATATGGCTTGATCGGGAGACTACGAGCTGTAGGGTGTATTCCCCTAAGCGGCGTTATGCGAAGGTTTGCGGGTTCGGATACTGCCTAGGGCATGGACTGATGTCCCTTGTTAATGTTATGTTCAACGTATGTCTCAATGGAATCCCCTTAGTTCTGCTGATCCCAGGTTAGGGCAGATCCATTGATGTGTCGGTGTCTAGTGTATGTGTGTGTTTGTGTGTGTTCATAGAATCGTTCCCTTCCCTACAGGCATTGGAATGTAATCTCTGTAACAGGGGAGGTTAAGGTATTCATTGACTCTTACAACTAAAATATACATTTTTCCCTTGATGTCTCTTAAACTTTGGTGACATGATTCTTGGAAATAAAGTAAGCAATTTTTTTTAATTCAAACTTGAAAATCGAAATTGGATGCCCAAATAAAAAATATTTCTGAAAAGAATTAATAACATTTTGGACCGATCATTAGAAATTGACTCAGGGTAAATCTTCTTTCGCGAAAATGATCCCCTACAAATGGAGAATTTTACATACTAAAATTATTTATCTTGAACCATTCGAAAGATATGCCACATTATATAAGAACTTTAGAATATATATGTTTGTATACTTATGGGATAAAATAATTATAATCGTTTCAAAATAATAACATAACACATAGCCATATGTTTAAGCTTTAATTTGATACCTCAATGAATCCTTATGTCCATCGAAAGGATAATAAAAGTCGAAAAATGTGAAATAGGAGAAAACAGGCATTTAAGATGGCGTAAGATATAGAAAGTATAGTGTTTTTATACTATAAATGCCCAAATAATTATGAAATTATTGAGATAATGGGTAAAAGTTATAGCCTATAGAACAGGCCTGCACAAGGTTTGCGCTCTCCGAGCCGGCTCACAGCTCATGAGCGGAATGCATATATTAGCTGCGCTCTGTATAAGGGTGGACTGGAAGAAGGGGTGATCTCGTACAAAATATACACAAAAGGAAGTACTATTACAAGTGCTTATGAAATGAATTCCCGTTCAGTGTTTGCAAAACTATCTTGGACTATTATTAATTAATAAAGAAATATTTATTTTACAGAAGTAATAGAAATTCTATAGCTACTTAAATGTACAATATCATTTTGTTATATTTTTATTTATCAGTAGGCTACATCAAAACGAGGTTTTATGCTGTTGGCAGCTGAAAGGAACAGTAGCCTACTGATCATAATGAAACATCAGTTACAGATGTTCGATGTCTGCCTTTATTAAAGTTGATTATAGAAAACAGTTGCTCACAAATATAAATGTTGAGCCAAACATAGCAATCATTTTCACAGCCAGCCTGTGTAGTCGTGGATATTATTGGTAATGTTTAGTCTTCTAAACTCAACCAGACTAGTAGTATAATTCAAATGATCTTTAGCCCTTAGGTCACATTGAAGTTCAATAAGTTCGAGCTGTAAATCATTAAATGTTAAATGTTATGTTCCGCCCTTTAGATTCCTCCAAACTGTACTGTAGGTAAGCAACGTGAAACAGTTACTGAGAATAGGCCTACACACTGCACTCCACTAGATAACTGAGTGGTCGTTTCCCTCTCCTCTACCTATAGCGAGTCTACGTCATTCTGACGTATCTTCCTCTCCGTTACGGCGAGCGGTAAACACCGCTATCCCGCTCGGAAGGAGCGCGCGCGCTCGTTGAGCGCTGTTTGTGTAGGCCTGCTATAGAAGAAATGAGCTTGCAGATGAGACAAAAACATTTACCAAAATTTTGAAGAAATCTGACATTTCAAGAGACGATGAAATTCTTAAACGACCAATTATCTGGTCAACAGTGATTTTGTTAAATGTAATCTTCCCCTGCTCTTTCTTATGTTATTTGTTCTGCTGATTCCCAAAAATGAAGTCAGAATATTTCTACCACTCGCCATTTTTTTTTCTAATTTTAGAAAATTAATATTACAAATATTTCATTTTATTGCTTTCAAATTTGACCTATAACTTTAGATCATTGTTGCCTGTGAAGTCGGAATTCAAAAAATAAATTTTAAACCTAATAAGACTTTAAGAGTTAGTATTAATTCTCAGTCGAATTCAATCTTACATTTATGAAACATGTTTCATAACCTGTGTTTTCTTTGTTCTAATTTTAAGTGTGATAAATGTACCTTATAAAGTGAAATATACCTCAAAATAGTGTAAATAATTTTTGTTACGAGTGTTGTTAATTATGCCTAACTTTGAAAGCACACAGGTCAATTTTAGCTACTACATTAGTTGAAAGATCTCATGAGTGTTCTTTTGATTGCAATATAAATGAGGATAACAACTGGGCTACTGAAATCCGTTGTGCTCCATGTATTTCTATTAAGTGCTTGGCTAAAAGGAGGATCCAGTTCCAATCATATGCCGGAAACCTAAGAATTATTCAACAGAATGTTACTTGTCAGCAAGCTGATTCAAAACTATAACGTGATGGAGTGTAACATTTCTCTCAAAATAACTTCTTGGATTCTCATGTCATTTTTCTTTCCTCAAAATCTTCGGGTAGTGAACGACGAACGTGGCAAGCGTTTTCATCAGGATCTTTTCTGAAATGGAAAGGCGATGCCAGAAAAGTATGTAATATTTTGAAACAGAATTTGTCGATATGGCTTCCTTCCATTTGTAAAACATGCTAGATATGACAAATTAATAAAATTGTATTACGCTACAGAAATTACAAGACTTATCACTTGTCATCCATACATTGGTAAATTGTCACTTGTCATTAATATCTTTTGTGCGAGATCGTGCGTATTTGCTTGTTTTCCGCACAGAACCAATACGCGGTAAGTGTGAAATACCACATTCAGTATTCCCAACGTAACACACGTAACAATTTCCCTCTTCTTACCGCTTAAGCGTGACATTCATTTTACTGCTTTAGGCTTTAAACATATTATTTTTAGAGACGTTTAACATAGTAATAATTTTAAATTGGAAACTTACCACTGCAATTTCACCTAAATTGCAATGTTAATTATTGTGTTTAAATATTTGCAAAAAATTAAGTAAAGTCTACTACTCCACGAAACTTATTGCATTCCTGATACAAGTAACATTAAGGAAGCCCTGAAAAAATCAACAAGATTCCAGATGCCGAAGTTATTACTGCAATATGTTACATAAATAATATTGTTAAAATATTAAAATGAAAAATAAATCATTACATAATCTTACCGCTTGTTTTAAGTTCGCATTTATAGACTGGGGAAAAAAAGACATATATCACGGCCTGCTGGAGTATAAATAAACACAGAAATCATTTTATAGCAACAATGTTGAAGAAAGATATTTTGGTTTTCCGAAGTTGCCGTCAGTAAACAGAAACCAAGATGAATATTTCATCGCAACTAATTAGAAATTCGTCTTTCAGGTATGTAATAAACGATCTTCGCACAAAATAATGTACGATACACGAGCGGTATGTTTGTTTCCATGTTCTCGGACATTAAAAAAGCTCAACTACGTTTCGCTTTTTCAATCTTTACCTCGAACATGAAAACGTCAACATACCGCTCTTGTAACGTATATTACTATTATGCAATATGCTCCAGGTCTCGCCGTAGACTTCACCGGTCGATGGTCATAAGAACTGCCAAAAAATGTTAACACTAGAATACTGTACATAACGGGCTGACGCGACATCCCAAAAAAAAACCTATATTTTGTTGCTGTATCTTTGGATGGTTTTCAACAGCTCTTAAATTACACTACTTAGAGTAGTTTTCACTCTTTTGTAGGCTATGAGTTTCAAAGCAATACACTCGTTTCACGAGCTTTATGGAGTGGTTAGTAACCCCAGGTATACAAGCAAGTTTATAAGTTTTTATAGCCGTTTCTTGTCATGTGTTAGTGATGGCAGTAAGAGGTGATGATATAAACTTTGTGTACGTATCGGGGCATGGTTGAAACAAATGCAACAAGCTAGATTCACTGTATGTCCACGTGCTAAACACAGGGCAACAAAAATATGCTCAGAACACAGGAGAGATATCTGCGCCGAAAGTGCAAAATGAGGGTTTTCTTATCCTGCAAGCCTCAAAATATTTATAAGATTATTTCCAATTTTTGCAATATTGTTAGAAACAGTCTCTTCTAAAAATAGTGTATTCAATTTGTAAGCAAATTGTAATATATTATTATCATATTTCCCAAATGTTTGTTATATCATTTTAAAAATCATGCGTGAAAAATAATTGTGTTAAGAGCAATCTCT